>PVIC010004515.1:0-62207 GCA_004025085.1 Thryonomys swinderianus
GATGAATGTCTTTTTTATACGTCAGATGAATCTGGGCTTTGGAGCACCTAGACAAATTCAGGATGGGTCTGGTCACTAGAAAGACCATGTCATTATTAAGGATGGAACTTTCAGACCCACTACACCAACTACTAAGTAAGGGTAAGGGGCTAGGGACAGAATTCTCTAATGATTCAATCAGATATGCTTATGCAATGAAAACTCCATCAAAACAAAACAACAGTGTTCAGAGAGCTACTGAACTGACAATCAAGACCTTGTGCCAAAAGGGTGGGATATATCCCAAATGCATAGAAACAGGCTCTTCATCAGTATCATTCATATATCTTATCACATATATATACATATATATATGTATATATATGGTGATATAGGGGCAATCAAGAAGCAGAGAATGAAGGGAGGTGCCAGAGAGGTAGATAATAATAGTTTTCCAGATCCCAGTGACCAAACCCTGTCTCCTAACAAGTCAGCTATAATGTTCCCAAGATTCCATCACCTTCTAAGAGGTTCTTGGGCACATCTCAATCTAAACCGTAATATCTATACACATATATTTATTTGTATTTATAGGTACAAACACATTAAACAGACAAGATGAAAGTCACTGTGAGGTGGTTTGCAGGGGGCACAATATATTATTTTACTCATAAATAAAATAAATAGGACACAAATGTGTAAATACTTTATCTTTTCTCTAGTGTGAAAAACTGAAGGTGTAAATGAATGTCAAAATCTATAAGTAATGTGAAATAGGAAGAAAATATGCAAAAGGAAAAGGGAGAGGGCAAATGATCATAAAAAACAAAAAGGTAAACAAATTATAATGTTAAGGGTGATCATATTATATGTATAATATGTACCAATAAAATCAATTTTTAAAAAGTTATGTAGTGAATGAAAGAAACTAAAAGTTTTCCCTACAAGGTATCAGACTGGTTTCATTAAGGACCTGAGTTCAACCCCCAAAAAGGAAACACACACACACACACACACACACACACCCCATCACTAAATGAGCACTTTTTTTTTTTTGAGACAGGGTCTCGCTTTGTAGTTCAGGCTGGCCCTGAGCTCACTATGGAGCCCAGGCAAACCTCGAACTCAGCAATCCTCCTGCCTCTGCCTCCCGAGTGCTGGGAAATGAGCACATTTTAAGCTAAGTATAGTAAGAAAAGTAAAACTGTTTAAAACCATTGTATGAGACTGACTGAAGAAACTAAGTACACAAAATATTATATTAATCTAATAAAATTTACTGAATACTTACTATGTAAAGGCACTGTTTCCAAAGTTGTGTATGTACTACCTACTAGCAATTAGGTAAATTATCATAATAAGCTTCTATCAAAAATGAAAACTTGGGCCAGAGATTTAGCTCAGTGGTTCTGGTGCCTGCTTGGCAAGCACAAGATTCCTGGTCCCTGGTTCAATCTGGTAACCACATATAACAATACCAGGCATCTGCCCCAGTGCAGCCCACTGAAGCCCCAGGCCTGCTGACCAGACCCAGTGCCATCTGCAACTTCGGGGTGGACCACACTCCGCCCCAGCGAGGCCTGCTGACAACCCAGGCCCACCGACCGGACCCACCGCCACCTGCGACCTCAGGGCAGACCCCACTCTGCCCTGTAGCTGCCTGGTGAGGACCCAGGCAAGATAAAATTAGAGGGATATCTCTTTTTGACAAATGCATTTAGTTTGGTATATTGTCATTGCTGATTTTGATGCTTTTATTACCTTTTATTCCTTCATTTTGAAATAACTATTTTTTTTCTTATTTTCCTATTTGCTGGTACTAAATCTGCCCAACTTTCTGGGTTTTTGCTTTCACTATTGCTTATACCTGTATAGAAAAGGTAATCTAGCTTCTGCTTTGCCATCTACTCCTAGGTCCGTCTATTCACCTCTTGTCCCCACACGCTCTCCTATCTTCCTGTCAGAAAAAATACCCAGAAGTAAAAGACTCTTAGGCTGCCCTATTTCTTCTCCTGTACTATTATAAGAAGGTGTTCAAAGTCTCCAGCAGTCTTACAGCGTACAGTTGGCACTGTTTTATATATGTCCTCTTAGCCTCTGTTACCCGCTGGCATACATGAGATTCTCGAAATCTATGAGATCTTTATAAATCTGCTAACCCTATTTCATTCTCCTTCTGTTTCCCTACCTCACTGATTCCCCAGGAACCTTTTATCCCCAAAGGGTTCTGGGGGTACATTTATAATCTGCATGTTGTATACACATTGCTGATTAATTCTAAATTTTGGCATATGGTCATAGAGGTAACTCATGAGTTCAAAGTCTTCAGAATAGAAATTATCAGGCCAGAGTTTTAGCTCAGTGGTTCTGGCACCTGCCTCACAAGCCCAAAGTCCTGAGTTCGATCCCCAGTAACCACATACAATGCTGGGCGTGGTGACTCATGCCCACCAGCAATCAATACCCCATACCACAGTGCCGGGCGTGGTGGCTCAGCCCTGTAATCCCAGCACAGAGACAAGAGGATTGCTGAGTTCGAAGTTTGCCCGGACTACACCTTGTGAGCTCAGAGCCAGCCTGAACTACATACAAAGTGAGACCCTGTCTCAAAAAAAAAAGAAATTATCAAAATTTTTCATTTCATTTAGGGTGTTCAATACTTATACTGGTACTGATTGTATTATGGTAATAAAGATGATGTGATTGTTCTGTTCAAATACCTCCCATGATGTGTCAGAACTGAGAACTCTCAAGGATCATGACAGTTTCAAGGTGCCACTTCCAAAGGGTTCCAGAAAACAGAAAGAGACTTGCAACAAACATTGCCCTGTCATCAGGCAAAAAATTAAATAACATTAGTAACAACAAAAGAGTAGAAGTGAGAAAATATTCGAAAAACCAGACACAAAGATCACCACTACAGGAAAATTCAGAGAAAAGGGAAATAGAATAAACTGAAGCTCAAACACCAGGTCTTTTTGAGATGGTAACTAAAAGCACATCTAGTAAAATGGAAATCAGAACTCATCCCTGAGATCAAAACAGATATTGTCCACAGTGAAGGTCATCATTAAAGAAGAGATCAGTGAGATGATAGAATCCAAGACAGCAGAAGCAATGCAATCTTTTAAACAGCTCCAAGCAGAGCTCCAGACAATGATGAAAGAGAACGAAAGTTTGTGAAGTAGGATGAATGAAGCAGAAAACCAAATCTCAGCCCTGGAGGACAGCATAGCAGCCAATGAACAGGAAAGACATAATCTATAGAAAAGGGCAAGGGATCATAAGAAATCAATCCAATAGCTTCTAGATGATTCAAAGAAAAAATAACATTAAGACTGATTGGCGTCACTGAGGAAGCAGGAGACAGTGGAAAAGACATAAAAAAAACTGTTGTCAGAGATAACGGCAGAAAACTTCACAGGAAAAGAATTGGACATACAGATTAATGAGGCCTATAGGTCTCAAAAAGTCCATAACATAAAAATATCTATACCTAGCATATAATTATAAAGGTTCCAGATATACATCAAAAGAATGATATACTGAAAGCAGTGAGAGAAAGGAAGAAAGTCACTTACAAAGGGAAGCCCATTAGGATTATAGCAGACTTTGTAACAAACTCAACACAAGGAGAGCCTGGAGGGAAGTATTTCAAGCATTGCAGTAAAACAACCTCCAACCTAGACTGTTGTATCCTGCAAAACTATCTTTCAGAATAGACAGGGAAATAAGATACTTCCATGATAAAGAACACCTGAAAAACTTCACAAATACGAAATCTGCACTCCAAAACATTCTAAAGAACATCTTGGAAAAAAAAAAAACAAAACAGAAAATTCCATACCCATGAGACCCAGCAAAGTGAGCTCATTGGGGCAAACAAGAAACTAAATGGAAAAGAAGAAAAGCAAGGAAGAAAAGAACCAAGAACAGGGAAAAATGGCAGCTCTGAATATGACCATATCAGTCATAACCATTAATGTCAATGGACTCAATGGGTTAATTAAAAGACACAGACTAGCAGATTGGATCAAAAGCAAGATCCTACAATCTGCTGCATACAGGAAACACACCTAATTCAGAAGGAAACCCATAGACTGAAAATAAAAGGTTGGAAAACAATCCTCCATGCCACAGGAAACTGCAAAAAAGCAGGTGTAGCTATCTAGTTTGCAGATAAAGTAGATTTCAAACCAAAACTGATTAAAAGAGATAAAGAAGCTCACCATATTCTCGGACAGGGAACTATCCAAGAGAAAGAAATAACAATCATAAATATTTATATGCCAAACTCGAATGCACCCAACTATATAAAACAAACATTAGTGGACATGAAAAGCCAGATAACCACGAATACAATGGTAGTAGGGGCCTTCAATACTCCACTGTCACAAAGTTGACAGATCAACTGGACAAAGAATAAGGAAACACTTGAGCTAAAATCAAACTTTTCAGCAAATGGACTTAATAGATGCCTACAGAATATTTCACACTATTAAGTCAGAATATACATTCTTCTCAGCTGCTCATGGATCATTCTCAGAACGGTCTGTTCCACAGAACAGGCTTATGTACATGCAAAAGAAATGAAGTTATCCCCCTGCATAGTAACAAACCATAGTGCCTTGAACCTGAAGTTGAATAGCAAAAGAAATTCCAAGATCCTCACAAACACATGGAAATTGAACAACACTCTGTTGACCAACCAATGGGCCACAAAAGAAATTAAAGAAGAAATTAAACAATTTCTACAACTAAATGACAACCCCAATACAACATACAGGAACTTATGGGACACAATGAAAGCAGTTCTATGAGGGAAATTCATAGCAGTGAATGCCTACACTTGGAAAGTAGAGCAAACTGAAATTAACAATCTAAAGATGAACTTCAAACAATTAGAAAAAGAGGAGCAAGACAAACCCAAAGCTCATACTAGGGAGGAAATTATAAGGATCAGAGCAGAAATGAATGCAATGTAGACAAAGAGAACAATACAAAGAATTAATGAATCGAAGAGTTGGCTCTTTGAAAGGATAAATAAAATCCACAGACCCTTAGCCAACCTTTCAAACAAAGGAAGGAAAAGGTTCAAATCCATGCTATTAGGAATGAAAACGGGTAAATCACTACAGATCCAGTGGACGTCCAAAGGATAATAAACACGTATTTTGAAAATTTGTACTCCAAAAAGATGGAAAATGTAGAAGAAATGGATAGATTCCTAGACACTTATAAACTTCCAAAGCTGAACGAAGAGGATATAAAAATGTTAAACTAGCTCAATCTGAGAAATTGAAAATGTAATAAAAAAACTTAGCAACAAAGAAAGGCCCTGGTCCTGATGGCTTCACTGCTGAATTCTACAAAACTTTTAAAGAAGAGTTAATGCTAGTACTTCTCAATCTTTTTAATGAAATTGAAAGGGAAGCAGTACTCCCCAAATCATTCCTTGAAGCAACCATCACCCTGATTCCAAAGGCATACAAAGATCTAACCAAAAAAGAAAACTACAGGCCAACCTCTCTAATGAACACTGACACAAACATCCTCAATAAAATACTGGCAAACAGAATACAGAGAGTTATCAAGAAAATCATACACCCTGATCAAGTCAGATTTCTCCCTGGGATGCAAGGCTGATTCAACATATGTGAATCAATAAATGTAATACACTATATTAACAAACTCAAGGACAAAAACCATATGATCATCTCAATAGATGCAGAAAAAAGCATTTGACAAAATCCAACACCCATTCATGATCAAAACCCTATAGAGAATCAGAATCAATGGACTTTATCTCAATTTAATATAAGCTATTTACAAGAAACCAACAGCCAGCATCATACTTAATGGCCCAAAGTTGAAACCTTTTAACAAGACAAGGATGCCCGCTGTCACCACTCTTGTTCAATATGGCGCTGGAAACATTAGCCATAGCAATCAGGAAGGACAAAGATATAATAAAAGGAGTAAAGACAGGAAAGGAAGAAGTTAAACTGTCATTATTTGCTGATGATATGATACTCTATCTAGAGGAACCTAAAAACTCAACCAAAAGACTGTTAAGACTTGATTACCAAATTTAGTAGTGTTGCTGGATACAAGGTCAACGCTCAAAAATCACTAGCTTTTGTCTACACAAACAACAGACTCACTGAAAGAGAAGTTGGGGAGTCAATCCCTTTCACAGTAGCACCCAGAAAAATGAAGTATCTAGGAATCAACCTAACAAAGGAGGTGAAAGACCTCTACTCTGAAAATTATAAGACTGAAAAAACGATATAGAAAGTGGAAAGACATCCCTTGTTCCTGGGTCGGGAGAACCAACATTGTCAAAATGGCTATACTCCCACAACTATTATACAGATTCAATACAATTCCAATTGAAATTCCAACACTATACTTTACAGAGCTAGAGAAAATCATCCAAAAAGTTACCTGGAAACACAAGAGACCTAGAATAGCAAAAGCAATTCTAAACAACCACAACATGGCAGGAGGTATTACAATCACCAATTTAAAACTCTACTATAAAGCCGCTGTGATAAAAACTGCATGGTACTGGCAAAGTAACATACCTGAGGACCAGTGGAATAGATTAGAAGATCCAGAAACAACTCCAGATACACTAAGTCACCTTATCTTTGAAAATGGAGCCAAACACCCTCAGTAGAGGAAACACAGCCTCTTTAACAAATGGTTCTGGATAAACTGGGCTTTAACCTGCCAAAAACTAAAGCTAGACCTATCTCTTTCACAGTATATTAAACTAAAATCACAATGCATTTGAGACTTAAGCATTAAAACAGAAACAATAAGCCTGCTGGAAAACAGGTTAGGTAAAAGTCTTGGGAGATATTGGCTTAGGCAGACACTTTATGAATAAAACCTCTATAGCACAAGAACTAGCAGAAAGAGTCAACAAATGGGATCTCATCCTACCGAAAAGCTTCTGCACAGCAAAAGAAGAAGGCACTGCTAAAAGACAACCAACAACATGGGAAAATATCTTTACTAGTTGTTTATCAGTCAAAGGGCTGTTATCTACAATATATAAAGAACTTAAACAGATCAGCCTCCCCAAGTTTAAAGACCCAATTCAAAAATGGGCATCTGAAATGAACAGACACTTCTCAAAGGCATTAGTCAAAGCAGTCAAGAAGCATATGAAGAAATGTTCAACATCGCTGGTCATTCGAGAGATGCAGATGAAAACAACACTGAGATTTCATCTCAGTCCACATAGGATGGCCACTATTACAAAATAAACCAACAATAAATGCTGGCGAGGCTATGAGAAGAAAGGAACCCTTCTCCACTGTTGGTGAGATTGTAGACTTGTGCAACCATTGTGGAGATCTGTGTGGAGATTTTTCAGAAAACTAGGAATAGGGTTCCCATTTGGCCCTGCAATCCCTGTGCTAGAAATATACCCAAAGGAATTTTTAAAAACCACATTGGAAAGACAGATGTACATGCTTGTTTGTAGCAGCTCAGTTCGTGATTGCTCAATGTTGGAAACAACCCAAATGCCTGTCAACTGGACTGGATAAAGAAGATGTGTTTTTTTTTAATAAAATGGAGTATTATTCTGCTATAAAGAATAAGAAGATTGATTCATTTATGTGCAAATGGATACACCTGGAGGACACACCAATAAGTGAAGTAGATCAGAGATAGGCAAATACCTGATTTTCTTCCATATGAGCACCTGCAGATGTAAATGAGCTCTAGAAAGTATGAGTTTTTGTAGAATGGTAAATTTCCAAAGGAAATTTGGTATAGGAATGTAATGAGGGGAATAAATAAATATGATTCTGAAAGAAAATGAAAGAGCATGTATATAGGGGGTGGGGAGGTGTGTGTGGGTAGGGATGTGGGTAAAAATGAGAATTAATTTGTGTCATATACTGGTACAAATTCCTCAATGTTATGTGTGACTGTGAAATGTGTATAAAATGTACCAATAAAGAATTCAATTTTAAAAATGAAAAAAAAAACCAATACCAGGTGTGGTGACTCACATGACCCAGCAATCAGCATGTACCACAATGCAGAGTGTAGAAGCTCACACCTGTAATCTCAGAACTCAAGAGACAGAGACAGGAGGATTGCTGAGTTCAAGGCTTGCCTGGGTTACACAGTGAGCTCAGGGCCAGCCTGAACTACAAAGAAAGACATCTCCAAAAAAAGAAAACTCCAAGTTACAGAAAGATGCTAAGTAACAAGCTCCAAGAGCACAATACCAGTAAATGGTGACCTATCACACTCCTAACAAGGTATTGTGGTAATATCTTTTGCCCTACATAATGGGACAAACCTGGACTGGAAGAAAGAAATATAAAAAAAAAGGAGAGATATAGGATTATGGGTAAAAAATGAGAATTAACTTGTGTCATACACTGGTACAAATTCCCCAGTGTTGAGTGTGATTCTGAGCTGTATATAAAACATACCAAAAAGAATTCAATTTTTTTTAAAAAAGGAGAGCAATCCATAACACAGTAGTTTACTGTGGGAGACAGGTTAAGAGGATACAGCCAGAACCCTCAAAGCAAGCTCCATTCCCCCGTGAGTCCCACAGTAAAAGGATGAACAAACAATAAAGTAGGAACCTTGAGAAAAAGGGTAAGCCTAGGATCAACTCTTGCTACTCTAAGCAGTAGGAGCAGAAGGAAACAACCTATACCCTGAGCTCACTGCCCCTTTATTTGGTACCAAGCCTTCACACCCATAATCCTAGCATGAATGAGACAGGGTGGTACCAAGCCTTCACATCCAAAATCCTAGCAACCATAAAACAGGGTGGTTATCCACAATAATACCTATAGTTGAAGATCCCATAGGGCAGGGCAGACATCCTTAAATCCAAATCAGTCAGTCCTAGTAAATATTCCCCTGCCCAGTAAATCTTTTTTTTTTTTGGTGTTCAAATCATCATAGAATCCCCAATTCTATCACTGGACCCTGAGCCAAATATTACCTCTTCCAATACTATGGTACACTGGAAATCTAACCGTGAAGGTATATGGAGAGAAGGCTTCGAGGTGGAACCAGAATAATTTCCATGTGGTAGAAAGCTTCATAAAATTCTATTGCCCAATCTGCCCTATTCCTTTTTTAAAAAATTGGTACATTTTATTGGTACATTATATATACACATTCCAAATACACTCCACATTGAGAATTTGTACCAGTATATGACAAACTTAATCCCCCACCCAGTAAATCTAAAGCAGATTATCCTAGCATAGTAATCCTTGTAGTTTAAAATCCCATAGGGTGGGGCAGATAGATACCTCCAATAATCCCAGTAGTTGATTGGTAGGGCAGGTCAGACATCCATAAATCTGAGTAAATCCAGTAAGTAAATCAGCATAAGTAAGCTATTTGCAGTTCCAGATGGTTCACAACCTTTTTCTTCATTATTTTCCTCTTGTGAAGCTTTTGAATTTTTACCCCAACTGTTATCCATTCTCAATGAAATTTTGATATCAAAGACAAAGTTGTGTATCTATGTATGAAATGAACTTATTATAATGTCTAAGTGTTTTGTTCCCCAGGGGCTAATTTCCCCACCTTGCAAACAGAATGAACACTCTTACAGCGTGGCTCTTGTTTTTCCTTTATTAAAATAGCAGACTAAAATATATAGGGACAGTGTGCAGGTTCACTTTCAGTTGCTTTTTTCAATTTCTCTTCAGGATTATTAGGACAGAAAAAGAGAAAACAAAACCACAGAGGTACCTAATTTAATGAACATAGGGATTAATTTATAATATCGTCCTATGGAAAGACTAGGTGTTAAGTATGTTTACTGTGTTATACTTACATTCCAATTTACATATAGGATTATCTAAAGTATAGATTATCAAATGTTTTGATAACTCTTCATTCTCTTATTTACTGATTTTAATCACTGATATTTACCATATTTAAAATGAAAGTTGAGGGCCGGAGATTTAGCTCAGTGGTTCTGGTGCCTGCCACGCAAGCGCAAGGTCCTGAGTTCGATCCAATCCCAGTAACTACATACAATGCTGGGCATGATGACTCATGCCCACCAACAATCAATACCACATACCACAGTGCTGGGCGTGGTGGCTCACACCTGTAATCCCAGCACTTGGGAGGCAGAGGCAGGAGGACTGCTTGCCTGCAAGCCTGTTTCAGGCTTGCCTGGGTTACACAATGAGCGCAGGGCCAGCCTCAACTGCAAAGCGAGACCCTGTCTCAAAAAAAAAAGAAAGAAAGTTGAGGAGCCAGATATGGTGGTGCACACCTGTAATCCCAGCATGCGAGAGGCAGAGGCAGGAGGATTGCCATGAGTTCGAAGCCAGCCTGAGCTACATAGTGAAACCCTGTCTCCAAAAAAAAGGGAAAGAAAATTGACATTTCAAAATTTGATTATCTAAGATTTAAGGTGATGAATTTATCATGCTACAAAATAAATAAGATCTTTTAAACAAATCTCTTCAATGTCTAACGGAAGAATCAAATTCTTACATCAGTTTCTACACTTAAACTTTTGCAGTACCAAACATTATATATGGAAACTCCACTGTACATATGAGACAAGTAAGGTCTTAGAATCTTGACATTTTGAACCCAAGGCTTAGAAGAATATGTAAATTATTAAAATTTAAAGTTGTGGGGGTGAAGATTTAGCTGAGTGGTTCCAGGGCCTGCCTAACAAAGTGCAAGGTCCCCAGTTCGATCCTGGTAACCACATACAACAAAACTGGCCGTGGTGACTCACGCCCACCAGCAATCAGTACCACATATTACAGTGCTGGGAATGGTGGCTCATGCCTGTCATCTCAGCACTCCAGGAGGCAGAGACAGGAGGACTGCTGAGTTCAAGGCTTCCCTGGGCTACATAGTGAGCTCAGGGCCAGCCTGAGCTACAAAGTGAGACCTTGTCTCAACAAACAAAACAAAACAAAAAGACAGATGGATCTTTCCATAGAAGATTAAAATAAAAAACTCATTTGTATGCTATTGACAAAATGCCACTTAACTATAAGGACCATGAAAACTAGAAAGTAAAAAATAATAGCAGGCAAAAGGCTAAAGAAGACAGTCAACTATAGAAATGTGAGGTAAAATAGCTTTGAAAATAAAAGTATTGGGATCACAAAAGGTCACTTATAATGATAAAAGTTTCATTTTACCAGAAAAAGGCAACAATCCTTAACTTGTTATATAGTTTATACACACAAAAAGCTTAACTAGATTTATCTTCAGGGATGAAAATGATAACATACTATTCTCAACTTCTGGTATGTCAGGAAGACAAAAACATTAGTAAAAATGTAGACTATCCAAGGAATACAAAGTGAGACCCTGTCTCCAAAAAAAAAAAAAAAAAAGTTGTGGGCCAGAGGGTTAGCTCAGTGGTTCCGGCACCTGCCTCACAAGCGCAAGGTTCTGAGTTTGATTCCCAGTAACCACATACAATGCTGGGCGTGGAGACTCACACCCACCAACAATCAATACCACATACCACAGTGCCGGGCTTGGTGGCTCACGCCTATAATCCCAGCACTCGGGAGGCAGAGACAAGAGGATTGCTGAGTTCAAGGCTTGCCTGGACTACATAGTGAGCTCAGAGCTAGCCTGAACTACAAAGCGAGACCCTGTCTCAAAAAACAAAAAAAAAAAGTTGTATTTTAAAACAATATAGAGGTGCATACATTTTGTGTCATATTCTACCAAATCTCACTAAAAATAACAGTAATTTTTTTAAGTGGCAAAAGTCCACAAAAGATAGAAAAATGGGCATGGATTAAAAAGAAAAATTAAAAAACTGGAAAGCAGGGATTTTATGGTATAATGTGCTTAGCATACAGAAGGTCCTTAGTTCAATCCCCAACCCTACCACTTCCACCAAACAAAAACACCTAGAAAGCATATCTAAGACTGCAATGCAAGAAAAACGACTCCTTTAAGTTAAAGAAAAAAACAACTCTTCAGAAATGAAGAGGTCCAGAATTAGAAGCACTAGGTAACTTTCAAAATAAGCGTGGTGATAAAAATGACAGAACTGGTTTAAAAGGTTATTAAAAAAGTAAACAGTTAAGCCTCATTGATTTGGTGTTCACTATTCATAGCTCCACCAAAGAAGTTTTTGAAAAGGAATTTGGACATGGTTAAGGGAAGGGATCAACTATAGAGGCAACTCCTTTCTCAAATTTTTTCTTTTTTTTTTTTTTTTTTTTTTTTTTGAGACAGGGTCTTGCTTTGTAGCTCAGGATGGCCCTGAGCTCGCTATGCAGCCCAGGCTAGCCTCAAACTCATGGCAATCCTCCTGCCTCTGCCTCCTAAGTGCTAGGTTTACAGGAATGAGCCACCATGCCTGGCTTCTCAAATTCTTTTTTAATCTTACCGAGTCTTTCTCTGGGTGTTCAGAGGAAGGACGCTGATACTATGTTTTGCCTAGGAAACAAACTACCAGATCTTATGGCGAAGACCACAATAAACGTCACTCTTGAGGCCCTGTCAGTTAAGGACTTTGAGAAAAATCTTCCAACAATGTGAGAGATCTAACAAGGTGGGAACAAGTAACTTGAAGGGAACAGAGACAAACTACCACTAACATCCTCAGAGAGGTAGGGGAACATAGTGGGGTAAAAGAACAAAAATACTGTGTCATAAGAGAATACTTCTCAAAAAAAGACTAATAAAATTTTTTTAAAATGAAAATCTCACTTAAAGGAGCTGAAAGATGAAACAAGAAAATTTCTTCAGAAAGAAAAGGGAAAGTGACAGGAGGGAAAACCAAATCAAACCAAGATTTAGAAAATAACAATAGAGCTCCCATAATGAACAAGAGGAGTTCCAAGAGGCTGGAAGAGAAAAATGAAGAGAGAAAATAAAAGAATTCAAGTTAATGTCCTAGAACATGAATTTTAAGGATGAAAAGATGTGCTGAGTCCTTGGCATGATTATTAAAAGCAGACCACTGATAAAGGAACTGTGCACAACAGGCTGGACCTTGTCTTTCTTCCTCTCCATGTTTCTGCCATAAAGTGTTCTGCTCAGATGTCACTTGCTTGTTGTACCTGCTGCAAGATGCTCCTACTGAAGGTTTCAATAAATTCTGTTAACTCTGTAGGTGAGGTTCACTTCTAGCTATGTTTCCCCCCATAAAAAGGTCCTCTCAACTTCTGTTCCCCAACTGTACATAAACTCACTCTCATTTCAACTCAGTGTAGGAATTTGGGGTCCTTAAACTCCTCTGAGCCAACTAGCACAATAAAGCTTTGCTTTTCTCCACCTCTTTGAGTGACTTTCAGCTTCTCGTCTTCAAATTCCTCTAGCAATAAGACTTGGCTGTTAAGTTGAGCGGTCTCACTTCCTCCAACATCACAATCAAAGATCCTTTACATGAAATTTCAGAGGTCAAGGGGAAAGAAAGGGTGGGCATGGTGGTACAGTCCTGTAATCCCAGCATTCAGGAAGCTGAGGCAGGACTGTCATATATCTGAGACCAGCTTGGGTTGCATAATGAAATAAGGCCAGCCTCAAGTATATTGTGAAAGCCCACCTCAAAAAAATAAAGTATCAAAACAAGTTTGGCATGGAGGTAGGTGGCAGCTTTTCCAACAGTAACAGTGAGGAAAAAGGAAAATGAAACACTGCCCTAAAAACTGAGAGGAAGACTAAAAAGTCATTTTCAGAAAAGCAAGGTATCAAAAATTTCACCTTCTAGGTATACTTTTCCCCTTTCCCCATGATGATACTAAAAGGAAGAATTTAACAAAATGAGAAAATAAGTCAGGAAAGGAGAATGATATCCAGGAAAAAGTTAATCTACAATAAGTGAAATGTAACAGCAGGGTGCAGTGGTGCAGGCCTGCAATCCAAGCACTTGGGAGGCTGAAGCAGGAAGATTATGAATTTGAACCCAGCCTGGACAATTTAGCCAGAATTTACCCACCCCCACCCCACCCCACCCCGCGCCAAAAACAAAGAAAGACTAAGAATGTAGATTAGTGTTAAGCCTCTGGGTTCAATATTAGCACCATAAAAATGGTAATGGTGAGAAAGTAAGACTCCAAAGAAGCTAGCTCTGAAATGAGTCTGAAGAATATCTGTCAGATGGCCTGAAGAAAAATTGATAATTTCCTAAAGTGTTTATAGGAATGAAGAGATTTATACAACTGGGGTAGCACTGGACTGAACTGGGGGAAAAATATATAGAAAATGAGAAGAAGGAAAAAGTGTAGAGAAATCTGTGTTGCCACATTCTTTACAAAGTATTTATAAAATGGACCACAAAGTAGACCATGTAGTTATAAATAACATATTTCATTCTTTGAACACAACAGAATGAAGTTAGATAGTATTATAAGATACCCCTATGAAGAAAATCATGTATCTGAAAATATTTTGAATGTACTCCTAAATTATGAATAGATAAAATTATGGTAGAAATCAGAGAACACTCAGACTTAAACTATAGCAAAAACACAACATATATTTAGGCTGTAGCTAAAGAAATCTTAACAGGGAAGATGTACACTTTACACTTTTTTGCTCCAGATTTAAAAAACAAGTTTGTTTCAAACTGGGCATGGTGATGCACATCTATAATCCCAGTCCTTGGGAGTTGTTAGGTGTGACAGGAGGACTGCTGCAAATTCGGAGACTGGGCTACATAGGACAGAGTGAGCTCAAGGCCAGCCTGAAGTACATAGTGAGTCCTTGTCTCAAAATAAACAAGCAAAACCAAACCAAACAAAAATAACAAATTTGTTTCACACAATATAAGCAAAATATTAATTTACTGTTTGCAACTTTTTCAAATAGCTGAACATGAGGCACATAAAAATGCAGTAACTTAAGGTTTAAATTTTAAGCAAATTAGTATCATTTAGGATGTAAATCTCTAGTTTTCTGAACTTGTTTTAACTTTTATAATCAATTTAAAACAATGAAAAAATACCCAATCAATATAAATTAAACATTCCTTAAAACAATGGTTTATATCCTATTACATTTTTCATGAAAAATGAAAACTCTAGAGGTACCTGTTATACAGATATAATACTTAAAATATTTTGAAAAATAAAGGAGACTTGAAAAACCCCTTTAACTATAGCATCCTCATAAACCCAGAGTCAAAGGTGGAAAACACTAAGTGTTGAAGTCTAGAAATGAATATGTATTTTTCAAATATAACTGATAGTTCTCAGAAAATAATTTTAAACTCTACCTTTGCCAATGCTGTCCAGCACACAGCTCTGGACAACTAGTACAGCAGCCCCATAAGACATTATTAATATTATTGAATGATTATTTTAGTAGTATTTTATGTGATGTGATGGCATAGTGCTCCAGCGCAGAGTGTGCAATGAAGCCTACACTGTAGGGGAGGGCTCAGTGCAGCTCCAACTCTATCTCTGCCACACATAATCAAATTGAAACCAGTGCCGGGCGTGGTGGCTTACGCCTGTAATCCCAGCACTCGGGAGGCAGAGGCAGGAGGATTGCTGAGTTCGAGGCTTGCCTGAGCTACATAGTGAGCTCAGAGCTAGCCTGAACTACAAAGCAAGACCCTGTCTCAAAAAAAAAAAAAGTTATTGTTATCAAATTGAAACCCACACATATCAGTCATGACATGCACTTGTACGACTTGCCAAGTAAAAAGTAATGATTACTGATAATAGTATTTCAACCTACCTACACATGTATGCTTGTGAAGAAACAGAGCTAACAGTATTTCAATCTACCTTCATGTATGTGCCTGTGAAAAAACAATTACTGTAACAGTATTTCAACCTACTTACATGCATGTGCCTGTAAAGACAGGTATTTAATACTTCTAAGCAGACCTGTCAGTTTTATTATTTAAACAAGATTGAGTTATTTGATAAAGTAATTTAATGAAAAATAATTTTTACCTAAGATAATTTTAGTAGCTGTGATACAGGAAGTACAAAACTGCATCAAATAACTTTTGCTTGTGACACAGTTGTGATTACATGTCCAACATTACTAGTGCTAGTAAAATGATTATCAATTTTTAGAATGCATTTATGAGGCATTTATCTTAAAAATTTTATTATATCTTTTTACTAAACTTCTAAAAGACTTACCTTCCCAAGGAAAAACAACTCTTCAATTTATAATCATACCTTAGTCATTTTATCATAGACAGCTAAGTGAGGCAGGCAGAAATAGTACAGGCAGTCAGAAAGGACTGGGCCCTTGAGAGAGTGAATGCAGAAAATGACATTACAACTATGGCTGGAGGCACATCTGTCCAAGGCCAAAGCTGAAGATAAAGATGGAATGATTGGGTCTACAGGCTTCCCCAAGGGATAACAAATTGAAGATTATAAGTAGTATCATCTGGTCTGATAAAGTCTATATGGACATCAGTCACTGAGGTGGGTGGATGATCAGGATTTCCTGATCCAACTCATCCTAATAGGGTCTTGTTTTTCCCATGTATACTAGCTACACGACCTGCTTCCCTTATGCAGCTATAGGTTGTAATCTTATCCAATGATCAGTTTTGACACACTTGTACTCACCTTGTGATATTGCACTATAAAACTTCTCTGTGAAAGGGTGGTCCATAGCAACCCACTTTTGGGCCTCCTCCTGTTTCTCAGGAGCTATCTTGCTCAAATCTTAAACTCCATTGTTTCTTAGAGCTCATTCACTGATTTTGGGGAACATGCACTCAGTTTATCTGACATCTAGAAGGTTATGTTACATTATTTCCCCTAATCAATTCCATTGCTTTTTGGATATCTACATATCTATATAGATATGTGAATAATTATTTTCAAGGATGAAATAAAAATTAGATCAAAAATTTATGAGTACCTTGAGAACTGAGAATTGGAACCACTTTCACAGAACCACTGATTACAGAAAGGCAAGGTATCCCAACTGTTCTTTTTGGTGCCATCTTTTTTAGTGTTGTAATAAAAACTTCTGAAAAAGGGTGTTGTTGTTACTTATGTACATTAGCTGTAGTCAGGGCTTGTTTCTTGAGTACTATGAAACTCGCTGAATATGACATTAATGCATTTTGACTAAAAAATTTTGTTCTTGGGTCAGGGATAAGTGGTTCTGGCACCTGCCTCGCAAGTGCAAGGGCATGAGTTTGATCCCCAGTACCAAATAAGTAAAAATTTGTCTTAGCATCATGTTTAGCACCTGATACACAAGCAAGCTAGAACTTGTTGGCAGGTTGATTGTGTCACAATTACCCTTTCCAGCCAAATAATTTGTTTGGAACTCATATGGCTCCTGCAAGCAATTAATAATAAATACCATGGCATATGATCTTTGGCCCAAGACAATTCTTATCATTCTATGAGGTTCAGACAAGCTGAAAGGTTGCACACTCATGCTTTTTAAAAAATGGACTTATGATAAAAATCAGTTATCCCAAATATTTATTTAGCTTTCAAAAATATTTATGCCACCATTCCCATGGTTAATGGAAACAGTAAACCTTCTACTACAGAGTGCATTTCCAGAAAAGCAGCAATTGCTAGGACAAAGCAAACAGACATACACTATTTCACTGACACATTTGCTTTTGCTGGCCAGACTGCCTTCCCAAAAAGCTTCTTTCTCATTTCTGCCAAAGTACGAAATGATTTTTCTTCACATTACCTTTTGTAAGAAGTGATATATGGATCATTTACATTCAATAGTTTCTCTAATTTGTATATCTTTAATAATGAATCTGACCCCTTCCTTGTTCACTGGTGACTTGGTTTTGCTCTTCCATCAACTGTCTTGCCTTTGCCTGTTCTTTTTCAGGTTAATTAACTCCCTTCTTGATATCCAAACTTTCAATCTTAGAGAAATTAACCTTTTAATTATCACCAGTTTCTTTTGTTTGTTTTGAGACAGGATCTTATGAGAAGGGCAGCCTGATCTGAAACTTACTAGGTCACTTAGATTGGCCTTGAACTACAATCTTCCTGCTTCTGCCTGAGAGGCAGTGCTGAGACTGTGGGCTGCACCTGGTTTCATCACCATTTTTTTATTTGGACCTACTTTCTTTATTTCTGAGACACAATAACCAACATCCAAAATTTAAAGAGAGGACAGGTCCACAGTCAGATGGAAAGGCCTGGCAAGGAGGTACATTGCTCTCCTCGTGGTAGCAAGGAAGCAGGAGTGAGGAAGGGAAACATGCCCCTTCCAACCAGATCCCGCCTCATAAAAGGAAGCCAGCTCTCTCATTATCCAACCACTTTCCAAAAGCCCCACTCTGAACAGTTGAGGCTTTGCGGGGACACACTCTAGATCTAAACTGTAACAACTGTTATGCCTAAAGACTTTATTCTTTTCATCTTGATAAAATGAAATACATTCATCTTGTCTTTTTAGATCTTCTGGGTTTCTAGTTTGCTTCTAATGCAAACTAGACTAGAATTTGCATTAGAAGTCTCAGAATACTGAACAAACGGTTTCCCAGGTTATATGCAAGATTTTGAGTGTCCCTGTGTGTGTATGCACGTCTCCAGGTGCACCTGATATAAATACAGAAAAGTTTTGCTTGTAAATAGTTCTGATATGCACAAATATCAGTTATCCCAGTTTGTTAATAAGTCCCCTTAAACCAGTGGTTCAACCTTTGGTTACTGTAGTTAATTAACTTTGAGCAAACACATTCACTCAAGTGTGTGGCTTCTACATAACATGACATAAATAAGACAGCGCCACCATTACCAGTAATCAACCAATCACATCTCCTTTTTTCTTAGTTACTTTTCTTCTTGCTGAGAAAAAACACCCAATACCCAAAGGTAGAGAAGCTTTTTACTTCAACTTATACTTTGTAGAGGTTTCAGTCTGTAGTCAGCTGCAAGGCACAACAAAGGGGGCATCACAAAGAAGAAACAGTCTAAAGTGGTAAGAAAAAGACAGCATACAGCAAGCTTCTTTTCCTTATTTACCCCATCCAAGCTACTAGCCTTTTGGGTGATGCCACCCACACCCATGGTGGGCCTTATTGTTATCTTCACCCAGAACTATGCTAAACTAATCACCTTTAATCCCAGTATCGCACACCCGAGATCTAGCCAGTTCCAAAAAGCCCAAACTATGAGTCCCATCTATGGGGACAAATAGAATACAAGCCCTAACACCTTTCAAAACCTGTTATTGAAAGGACTGTGTGTGCTCAGTGCACACACAGTGTATATCCATCCTTCAGTCTCCCAGTGATAAACCTACCTGATTTTTAAAAGGAGGTAAAATCAAAATTGACATAATCATGTAACAAAGAAATAAAAAACTAATGTTGGAAATGAAATTGGGAAGTGTGACTAAAAGAATGAAGGTGTCGCAGAAGAAATGACTTCAAAGTAACAGAATTTTACATTGGAAATGCAAAGTATAAAAACCATGAGAGTTAGACTTGCAGATATTGCCTGAGGCCCTACTTTCAGTCCTTAGCAGTGCAAAATAAACAAGTTGGAAATTAATATACTCTTAGAAAAAGTTGTAACTTGGCAAGTATAGAAGAGATTCTTGGTCCACACCTAAAGTTACACAATGAAAAGGCTAACTGAAATTACTCTTCATGTATTATTTAAAAACAAACAGGAGCCGGGCTTGGTGGCTCACGCCTGTAATCCCAGCACTTGGGAGGCAGAGACAGGAGGATTGCTGAGTTTGAGGCTTGCCTGGGTTACACAGTAAGCTCAGGGCCAACCTCAACTACAAAGCGAGACCCTGTCTCAAAAAAAACCAAAAAACAAAAAACAGGACACCTCAATTTTCAGTTTTTCTAATGTTTTAGGTTGTTTACATAATTTTAGGGCTGGAGCACACTTCAGGAGCAGAACACTTGCCTAGCGGACAAAACCCAAGTTTCAATCCCCTAAAACACACAAAAATTAAAATAATTTTAAATATTAAATCATGTATTATTTAAAGCCAGGCGTGGTGGCTCACACCTGTGATCCCAGCACTTGGGAGGCAGAGGCAGGAGGATTGCTGAGTTCCAGGCTTGCCTGGGCTACATAGTGAGCTCAGGACCAGCCTGAGCTACAAAGCGAGACCCTGTCTCAAAAAAAAAAAAAAAAAAAAAGTGTATTTTTAGTGCAAAACTTTTTTTTCCTCACTTTTCTAAACATTTATACCCCACGTTGAGACAGTTAATATTTTGATAAAAATATTTTAAAAATCACAAGAAAATGGTAAAATGTCCAAATGAGAATACTAAGATTACTTTGTACTTTCACCTGTCTTGGTCATTTTTACAGGATTTTAAAGTATTGAATATGGCACAGGCAAGGCTTCACTTTTATTTTCTCTTTGCTGTATGTGTACTGTACTGAACTGTTACTTTTCACTGAGCTGAACACTGTTATTACATACCAACTCCTCTCTCTGTACTAGAATTTTTTATTTTATTTATTTTATTTTTTGAGGCAGAGTCTCACTTTATAGTTCAGGCTGGCCTTGAACTCATTATGTAGCCCAGATTGGTTTTGAACTCAAAATAGTCCTCCTGCATCAACCTCCTAGGTGGCAGGATTATAGGTGTGTGCTACCACCCCCATCCGGTTTAAATTCTTATTCTCTACTTACCATTCTCAAATATTTATTTATTCCTGTAATTGCTGATTTATTACTGAAGTCTAAAGTGTGCTAAGACAAATCCTTTTTTCACCATTCTTTCAACAGTTTTCCTGCCTATTCTTCAACTTTTCACTTAGACTTGAAGCAGTAACAAATACTGAACAGATGGTAAGAACAAATACCCCTTAACAATGTTTCATAATTTAAAATAACTTCTTATTGATTTCCTTTATTATTTTAATTTCCTTCTATTCCTATTTTACAAGAGTTTTTAAAAATTAGGAGGGGTGGTTGAATTTTACCAAATGCCATTTTAGCATTTGCTGCATGGGATTTTTAATTTGACAGATTATAGACAATAACACAATGAACAGCCAATTTGGGAGTCCTACAATTATTTTTTCTTATAGTACTAGACCCTATTTAATATTTTATTTAAATTTTCCACATATGATGTTCTCCTCTTTTAGGTTTCTACATTAAATTTATTTTGAGTTTATAAAGTGAATTTTGGCAAATTCCATTCTTATGCCCAATATTAACTATAAAATGAGACCAAGAGCTGGGATCCTGTAGTCTCAGCTACTTCAAGGCTTAAACAGGAGAATCATGTGAACACAGAAGTTTGAGGTTAGCTTGGGCTACAAAGTGGAACAAACACACAAAAAAATCAGTCTATTTTAATACTTTATTTTTGTATTTTATATGGAAATTCACTATTTCTTCTAGATATCAAATCTGCTGCCAAAGAGCAGAATATACATTATACTTTGGTTTTGGGTTTTGAGACAGGGTCTTCCTTGGTCAGTGGTGCCAAATGTATGGCACCCCTATTGCAGCAAGCTATATGTTATCACTGAAAACTCTAAAAGGTTTACCAACAACTCCCTAGGTAGTCTAGGCTAGCCTAGAACTCAGAATGATCTTCCTGCCTCAGCCTCAAAAATGCTGGGATTGGAGTGCTGGAATTACAGGCATGTGTCACCATGCCCAGCTAAATTAAAATTCTTTTGGTGCTCTCTGGATCTGTAGTTATGTCGTCTCATTCCTGATATTGTCTATTCTGTTGTCTTTTTCTCTTCCACTAGTTCAGATTTGCACCTGGGTAATTAGTTAAGAATTTATTTTCCAAAGAATGCTTTAAGCTTTTAATCCTTTCAACTATATTTATTTAATTAATTTATTTTATCTTTATTAATTCTTCAGATTTTTGTTTGTTTTTTGTTTTGCTGAGTGGCCCCTACTGGGCTGGGCTTGAACTTGGAATTGCATCTCAGTCTCCCAGAGTGCTACAATTACAGGAATGTACCACAAAGGCAGAATTTTTTCTAATTTCTTACAACAAATACAGAACTGAGCTAGGGATATAACTCAGTGGTAAACTTGTGTGCACAAAACCTTGGATTCAGTTCCTAGCACTGAAAAACAAAAATTAAAAAAAAAATCCTCATGAACAGCAATTTTGATTTTTAAGACTGAACTCAGATCAATATTTAAATAATGGATATTTTATTTTTCTTATATCTATTATTTACCGCCCCCTCTTCACTTTCCCCATTTATGCTAATAAGTTTATTTTTAAACTTACTTGAACTTATTTTAAAACCAGTTTTCATGCTTATTAGAGGTCCTAATAATTTTTCATTCTGATAATATTATGCCTTCTTGAGACATAAGATCCCCACTCAAACTGAATAAATAACCCATACTCTAGTTCTACTTTTCTCTCCTACCCCTAAATACCCTTAGAGTCTATGGGCAAAGACAATATTTCCTCTGGTCATCCTCTCCCACTGCTATAATTAGGTCTTTAAAATGTTTTATCTCTCATCCTCATTTCACTTCCTAAATTTTGTTAAGATAAATTAGCACCTTACAATTTCCTTTTAGGTAATGTCTTCTATATTAAGACTCCTACTGTAACAGTCATAGAAACAGTAAAATCTATTCTTTATCCAGTAAGATCCCTGGGATCTATCATAATGCAATAAGAACACTAATACACATGAACTTAAATTTCAGAGACCTGTATTATAACACTTGTTAATTATGGTCAAAAACTGATAAAAGTAAATATGTATCAACAGAGAATGAATGAACAAACTGACACAGTTACTCTATGTAACATTACATAGGCAACAGGAAGAATCACATGAGCCATTATTTACTTAAAAAACAAATTCAGTCAAGTATGTAATTCCATTTCTAAAAAACTAAGAACTTAAAAAGGCAATTTCTTCATGTATGTGTGTACAGGCAATAAGTTAATAAAAGGTTCCTATAGGGTTAAATGATCTGGACAAATATCTACAATGAAAAAAAAAACAGTAACAACAAAATGAGTGTGGTGGCACATGCCTGTAATCACAGCACTCTGGGAGGCTAAGACAGAAAACTTTCAAGTTTGAGCTCAGCTGGCAGTCTAAGTGTGGACCTCCATAAACACAGCAAAAGTCATGAGAAACTGCAATACATCCTATAATAAATTATGCACCCAAAACATAAACACTATACTATAAGCATTTTCTTCCAGTCTTCTGCTTTGCTTGTGGGTCATGTTTTCTACCATAGAGGTTATAAATGTTTCTGGAGTCAAATTTGTCAATATATCTTTAATTGGTTTCTAAGTTTATCTTATTTTGTAAGGCAAAATGTTACATCTATGAAAAAGAAATTCTCAGTTCTCCCAGTTATCAGAATATAAAGATTAAAAGTAACAAAAAGTAATCACTTCACTCTATAAAATGCCAAAAATTGTAAAACTTCAAAAACAACCAATGCTTTATGCTTTAACAATATAGACTTCTTGGGTCAACTGGGTAATGTCCATTTTATATGGACATACATTTTAAATCAAAAACTCTGTCCAGAGGATACAATCAAAACCAAACACTGACACATCTTTGCAAAAACACTGTTCTATAGTAGACTAAACTGTGATGGGTGCCTAAACTGCAGAGAACCAAAATTGGTATATCCTAGGTTTTTCTCCTAAATGCACATATAAATTTAATGCATATTTTATCTTAAGTAATCACTTCTCATGCACTATGGCCAAAATTTTCCCAATCTGAGGAATGACAGTAAAAACAGCACAAGCTTCTTTTTCTATTTTATGAATATAGTGGACCCTCAAATTACCATGGACCACATACAAACAACCTGAGTTAATTAGGTTAATGGAAGATTCATCTGTCTCTTGTTATCTATAGCATGTATCAGGTAAACACTCAGATCTTAACAGCACTGACAGTTACAACCAGGACTTACCAATCATATGGTAAGTCAAGGGCCCACTGCGTTTTTTCTTAAATAGATCTCAGCAATATACAAAGAGATGATTCACATCCTAGGTATGATGAAGCAGGAGGCTGTGATATTTCATACTACTCAGAACAGCTCAAAAAAGTTTTGAATTATTTCTACAATTTTCTGTTTAATAATTTTAGACCCCAGATGACCACGAGTAACTAAAACTATAGAAAGCAAAGTCATGGATAAGGGGTGACTATTGTGAGGGTAATATGAAACTACCTATATTCCAGAACACTGAAAATAACCTGAATGTGAAAATTTACTTTAATAAATTATTGTATGTCCATGCAATAAAATGATATACTGAAAAAGAATGATATAAGGGGATGGAGATTTAGCTCAGTGGTTCTGGCACCTGTTTAGCAAGCATAAAGACCCTGGTTCGATCCTGGGTAACCACAGACCACAATCCCGGGTATGGTGATTTACACCCAACAACAGTCAGTTTTGCATACCACAATGCTGGGCGTGGTGGCTCACGACTGTAATCCCAGCACACGGGAGGCAGAGGCAGGAGGATTGCTGAGTTTGAGGCTTGCCTGGGCTACCTCATGAACTCAGGACCAGCCTGAACTACAAAATGAGACCTGTCTCAAAAAAAAAAAAAAAAAAAAAAAAAAAAAAAAAAAAAAAAAAAAAGAATGATCTAAGCTTTAAATACTGCCATCTGTACAAGACCAGATAATAAGGATCAAGGTCTAATTGACCTTTTCAGCAAACACAAAAGAGAAAAACAGCAAGCTGTGCCTCCTTTCACAACATGTAGGGATTCTACTATACTATAAAATCCAGAAGAGTCAATATAGCTGAGATCTGGATGTTTACCTGCATATAGAATATAGCTAACAAGAGGTAGATGAATCCTCTATTAACCTAACTGTTCTGTTCTTAGCCAAGTAAATAAAAGCAAGGTGAATCAAATTCTCAGGGCTCTTTGTCCACTAGAGGCAAAGAGCCTCCCGGTCCCTTCATTCCTAATTATTGTTGTGATTTTTGTCTTTCATCTGCAATTGCCCTGTTCCGAAGGGGATAAACTCTTAGGCTGGTTCCTACAACTAGTGCGTGAACAGGGACCTGCGTGGGAAAGGTCCACTCCAAATAGAAGGTATAAGGGAATAAAAGACGGTGATTTCTGCTGCAGAGACCACTGAGCAGGCCAAAGGGAAACAAAAGTAAGCTCACATGGAGTAAGCTCAGTAACCAAGGTTACTGAGTAGAATGCACTAACTCAAAGTAAAACGTTACATTCCTTTATTGGAAATTCTTGTGCACTGATCTGGAACTAAAGTCAATACCCAATTCCTTTTTCACATGTTATCAAACATAACCCTTAGTTTCCTCAGACTGGCTCATTTAGTGTAGAAAGTTGGGACTGAGTGAGAGTTCTAGAGCATACTCATAGCCAGGGCTCTATTATATCCCCTGAAACTTTCTCTACATTCAGCTTGGTCTATGAAAGACGGTAAAAATGAAGGTAAAGAACCCTGGTCTCCTTCTCTTCCTCCTCCCCTTCTACCTGTAGCTAATACAGAAGTAGTGTCTCCTAATAAAAAATTGGTCAGATAGGCTGTACTTAATGGAGAACCCTTTGGGACATGTGCATTTTCAGTTACTGTCCCTAACTCTAACAATCCACAACAGAAAATTCATGAGCATCATCCTGTGGAGTATTAATTGTTTAAAGAATTAACATCCAGTGTCATGAACAATGGAATTTAAAGACTTTTAACATTGGGCCTGTTAAAATCCATCCTAGGAGCTTTATGCTTCACTGCTTTAGACATTAAGCATTTGGGTAGGTCCTACATTTCTGCAGAACAATACCTAAATTTCCATGTTAATTTTTTTTTTTTTTTTGAGACGGTCTCGCTTTGTAGTTCAGGCTGGTTCTGAGCTCACTATGTAGCCCAGGCAAGCCTGGAACTCAGCAATCCGCCTGTCTCTGCCTCCCAAGTGCTGGAATTACAGGCGTGAGCCACCACGTCTGGCACTGGTACGTGGTACTGATTGTTGGTGGGTGTGAGCCTCCATGCCCAGCATTGTACGTGGTTACCAGGGATAGAATTCAGGACCTTGCGCTTGTGAGCCAGGCGCCAGAACCACCGAGCTAACCCTCTGGCCCTCCATGTTAATTTTCAAGAATTAGCAATTGAACAAGGGTGACAGAACTGAGTGGCAGGGCATCCTGAGATGACTGAAGATATGTTGTTACAGTGTTATTTTATTTAGGTCTAACACTAGGAATAGCCAGTATAAAAAGCATTCCAGTGTTACACAGAATACTAATTTATTACAAAATTTCTTAGTCTGGCAGATATCCTTTCCAGATTACTTAGGATTAGTTAATAGTCATTATCTTTCCAATAAGTTTGTACAGTTATAGTGCCATATTCATTTATCTTACCTAGAAATACTCAGAAAATTCCTCTTATAAATCCCTCAACTTACTTTAGCAGTGGATCTTCTCTTGATTTTTCTGCCTAGTGGACTAAGCACAACCACCAGAAAATTCCCACCTTTGGATTTCAGCTGAAAGATCAGAATTAGTTGCTGTGATTACTATATTAGAATGCATCCTGACAGAACTTACTGACATTTTATCTGATTCTGCCTATGTAGTTAATATCACTATCACTTGAAGCCACAATCCTTTGGTCTTGCAATGTTTACATTTAATTATTTGAATCTTGGTGATATACATAGCACCATGGTGGTCAAAAGCATAAGAAGGAGGAAAAAAGAGAAAGCATAAGTGTTTCAGAGGTCCCCAGAGATGGGGAAATGGGAGGCACCATGTGATGTGTTTAGATGTTCCACCTGAAGCCTCACGTGGTCATAAGCTATTTTGGAAGTGGCTGAATCCAGAGCATGTGACTGATTCATGATAGGACCAGGCCTGAAGGCACTAAGATTAGAAGCATAAATAAATAAGATAAATACTACTTTGTGGGTGCCATGAACTGTTTCTCTTCTGTGATGCCCCTCTGCCATGTGCCACTCTGCCTTGGGGCCAACTGATTATGGACTGAAAACTACAAACTGTAAGTTTGTAATAAACCCTTTCCTCTTTAACTTTAGGTGCTGAGTATTCTGTTTCACAACAAGAGAAAAAGTAACACAGAAATCTGGTACCAGACATGTGGAGTTGTTGCTGTGACATTACCTGGCCAACTGGCTCAGGAGTCTTTGGAATTAGCTTGTGAGAAAGGGGGAAATTTGGAAAAGTTTGGAGATGCCAGCTGAAAATGAAGAGCTAGAATGCCTTAGGCTGCACTGTAGTGGAGATTCTGGTCAAAGCTCAGAAGACCAGACAGCTAGTAAAGACCAGGCTCAGGAGGTTTCTACTAGGAAGGACTGCACTGGCTGTTGAACTGTGGACAATGTGTGTTATGGGTAGGCAGAAAAGTTTGTTTGCATTTTGCTCCTGTCTAAAGACTTTGTCTGAAACTGAGATTAAGAGCAATTGACAAATTAATCTGGCAGAAGTAATTTAAAAGCAGTCTATGTTTGGACAGTAGCATGGCTACTGTTGGGGATTTTTTGCCAGATGTTGAGAATCAATAGCAAAGTGCCTAGTAAAATGATTTAAGATGTTTTGAGTTTTGCCAGAAAGGAAGCTGTGATAAAACTGCAGCCTGCAAAGACAGGACAGAGATCTTGACTGATGAGAGCAGAATAAAAAAGATAGCCTGAGGCCATTACAAGAAGTAGCAGGACCCTACCCTTTGAAGCCTTAAAATTACAAAAGTGAAAGAGTTTGCTTTGAGAGCCCCAGAGCATCATTCTCAAGAATTGCAGCAGCCTAGAAAATTTGCTTAGAATTGGGTTTAGAATGCTTAGCAATTCAGGGATTTAACCTCTACAGCCAAGAGAAAAAGAAGCCTAGCTACTGCTCTAGCTGGCAGAAGATCCTGGAGTCATCCATGTGGCCCTGTTTTGTTTGTTTGTTTGTTTTTGAGACAGGGTCTTGCTTTGTAGTTCAGGCTGGCCCTAAGCTCACTATGGAGCCCAGGCAAGCCTCGAAGTCAGCAATCCTCCTGTCTCTGCCTCCTGAGTGCTGGGATTACAGGCATGAGCCACCATGCCCAGCACTGTGGTATGTGGTGGTATTGATTGCTGGTGGACAAGAGAAACTTCGCCCAGCATTGTATGTGGTTACCAGGATCCAACTCAGGACCTTGGACTTGCAAGGCAGGCATGGGAATCAATGAGCTAAATCTCCAGCCTGTGGCACTGGTTTTAAGTATAGGCAGAACAGGAGAGCTGTGGGATCAAGGATCCCACCCAGATTTCAGAAGAAGGTCTGGAAGGCCAGGCAGTGCAGCTCTGAGAGGGCAGTGTGTAAAGTGATGAATGTGATGCCAAAGGTACAGTGAATACCCTCGGGAGCAGAACTCGCCCAAGAGAAGCTGTTGGAACTATAACCATCTGCAGAGCCATAGAGGAGGAGCAACCCAAGCCCTCTGAAGTCCACAACTTACACAGATTGCCAGAGACGCTGGAGGAGGAACTGTGGGATTTAATACTTGCCTTGCTGGATCATGGTCTTGTTTGGTCTCATTCTTTGCTATCTCCCTATTTGTACCTTTTGGAGTGGAAATGTGTACCTTGCACCAATGAATGTTTAAGTATTTAACTTCCTTTCATTTGTACAAAGGTCCATAACTAAGAATTTATCTTAAATCACAGAAGAGAATTTGGATTTGGACTTTTTAGCAATACTGACACTGTTGGGCCTTTGCCAACTCTTACAGATAGACTAAATGACTTTTACATAAAGGAACATACATAAGTCTTTGGGGGGGTCAGCGATGGAATGTTTTGGTTTGTGTCTAGATGTCTTCCTCAAAGCCTCATGTGTTCGTAGGCTATTCTGGAGGTGGCTGAATCTACAGTGTGTGATTGATTCATGGTGGGCTAGGCCCAAGGACACTAAGACTAAAGGCATGAGTACTACCCACCTGAGGTACTTAGAATAAAACGAAAGGGGTAGGGAGATGCAATTAAGGTCTTTTGTTGCTTCTGCTACCTTGTGGGTGCCATGGACTACTTCTCTTCTGTGATGCCCCTCTGCCACATACCACTCTGCCTTGGAGCCAGCTGATTATGGACTGAAACCTTTACAAACTGTGAGCTAAAATCCTTCCCCTGTAACTTTGGGTGCTATATATTTTGTCTCAGAAACAAAAGTATGTAACAGACCACTTAGTTGGGTTACAGACAGGAGTTTATGTCATTGCAGGAAATGGACAGTGTAGGTGCCCTCTAGGAACATGCAACCATGGAGGAATCCACCATGATATACTCATGGTAGAACCTGACTTTCTTTTCCCCAGAAAGACTTCTCCCAGATGCTATTAGACAACAGTAAAGGCAAGGCAACCTCTATCTTCTACAGAAGCTGGCATCTATAACATTGAGACAACTGAAGAAAACCATGCAGGAGGCATAAAAAAACTTGTCCACTAGCATGGCATGCCTAGAATGCATGATAGTATCTTCACCACTATGACTGATATCATAACATGCACTAACAAATGGAGGATTGTGATAAATACAAAAATAGGATTAACTTGCACATGCACTGGATCAGCTTGGTTCCTAAACTTGTAAAAATGATTAATTTTGGTATGTATTAAGGACAGATGGATTCTTAATTTTCTGTTTTGTTCATAGTTTGCCACCATAGGAAAGGAACCCAACAATATACGAAACAGGTGCAACTGCACTTCACTTTGCTTCAGCAGCTGCTATTACAAAAAGATGGAAATGTAGGAAACCAGATAATGAAGATCAAGGCCCAACTGACCTTCTCTGCAAAAACAGTAAACTGTTCTTCCTTTGGCAACATGCAGGCATAATAGCACTTTGCAAGTTTCAGAGAAAAGTCAATATAATTGAGATGTGGATGTTCAGCTAGGTTCATGGTATAGAAATAGATGAATCTTCTGTTAATCTAATTGTCTCTGTACCTAAATGAACAAAAGGAAGATGACCCAAATGATCAAGACTCTTTGTCCACTAGAGGCAAAGAGTTTCACAGGCCCTTCATTCCAAATTATCTTTCTTTTGTCTTTCATCCTCATTTGTTCCCTAGTCTGGGAAAATTCATAGGCTGGTTCCTACCACCATGCGATGCTGGATAAACAGGTGAAAAACATGTATGGCACAAAACAATATTATATGATCCCACTATTTAAGCATAAACATTTAATATAAATTTATAAAACTGTATAGAGCAAAAAGACAACCAACAGTATGGAAAAAAATTTTTATCAGCTGTTTCTCAGACAAAGGGATACTATCTAGAATATATAAAGAGCTTAAAAAATCAGTCCCCCCAAATTTAAAGACCCAATTCAAAATGGTCATCTGAAATGAGGAAGAAGAAGCAATAGCAGCTAAGAAGCATATGAAGAAATGCTCAACATCACTGGTCATTTGAGAGATGCAAATGAAAACACCATCTCACTCCACCAAGAATGGCTACTATCAAAAAATCAACCAATAACAAATGCTGGAGGGCTGTGGGGAGAAAGGAACCCTTTTCCACTGTTGGTGGGAAGGTAGACTGGTGCAACCACTGTGCAGATCAGTGTGGAGATTCCTCGAGAAAGGAGGATTAGAGGTCCCATTTGACCCTGATATTCCCCTTTTGCAAATATACATGAAAGACTTGACTCATATCACACCGACATATGTGCACCTATGTTTATAGCAGCTCAGTTTGTGATAATCAAATTTTGGATACAACCCAAATGTTCATCAGTTGAAGAATGAATAAAGAAAATGTTTTTTTGTTAACAAAATGAAGTATTACATTACTCCACCATCAAGAATGATAAGTTTAAGTCATTTATACTCAAAAGGTTGTACCCTGAGGAGAAACTCCTAAGTGAAATAAATAGGTCACAGATATGTACATACTGTACCTTTTCTCTGGTATGAGAAACTGAAGATGTAAATCAGTTTTAAAATGTATGACAGATACTGCAAAATAGAAAATATTCAAAGAGTGTAGGGGTAAGTGAAGAAAAGAAAAAATTTGATGGTAAGAAAAGGAAGCAAATCTTATATATACAGGGTGTAGGAGATTGTACATTGGGCAGGGGAATGGGAAGAAAAGAGAATTAAATTGTGTTATATACTGGTACATATTCTCAATGTAGAATGTAATCACAGTGTGTATATAAGAATGTACCAATAAAATCAATTAATAAAAAAACTGTATAAAAACTGTCTAGAACGGGCCAGAGTTTAAGCTCAGTGGTTCCTGCGTGTGCCTCCCAAACTGAAGGTTCTGAGTTTGATCCTTGGTAACCACATATAATGCTGGGTGAGGTGACTCACACCCACCAGCAATCAATACCACATACTACAGTGCTGGGTGTGGTGGCTGGGATTATTCCTGTAATCCCAGCACTCAGGAGGCAGAGACAGGAGGATTGCTGAGTTCGAGGCTTGCCTGGGCTACATAGTGAACTCAGGGCCAGCCTGAACTACGAAGGGAGACCCTGTCTTAAAAAAAAAATTGTCTAGAACAATACTCAGTTTTATAACCAGCAACCTCTGAAGTGGAAAGAACAGAAGCTAGTATTTTTGTATTACTTCACGTTTTAAATTAAGTCTGTTATTTCTATAAATTAAAAGCAAATGGCAATGAAAAATACAAAAAGACTATCTCTAGAATGCGTTGGAGAATTAAGAAAAACCAATCATGTAAAGTTTGTATTTACCTAAGTTAAAGGATATTTCCAGTACGTAGAAAGCTTTTAGAACTGATTTTGAAGTCTGCTAATGATTAAATTAATTTCTATGGATACATCAGCACCAATGGCCTACATGAATCAATAACAAGACTATCTTCTGATATATCAAAAACTCAGGGGGCAGATTAGATATTACAGTCCACTTTCTGTCCTATTACAAACACCTAAAATTGATCAAAAATAAATATATATCTCAGATTAAACTTGCCTTTGGGGTAATTTTTTTTTGCATTTTTTGGTAATTTTCCCTATATTCAAACATGGCAAACTTTACTATTGCAAAAATTTAAAAATCTTACAATGGCATTTTTCCTGGAAGTGCGGGGGATCAAATCCAGGGCCTTGCTCATGGTTAGGCAAGTGCTCTAGCACTGAGCCACACACATGCCCAGCCCAAAATGTAGTCTCTTGTTTCAACAATCTTTAAATTCAAAACACTGTTACTACCTTTGGAGTACTTGAATGAAAATGAATGGAGTATAAAGATAACAGTTAATTTTTTTTTTTTCTTTTGAAACAAGGTCTTGCTTTGTAGTTCAGGCTGGCCCTGAGCTCACTATGTAGCCCAGGTAAGCCTGGAACTCAGCAATCCTCCTACCTCTGCCTCCCAAGTGCTGGGATGACAGGCGTGAGGCACTACTCCCGGCACTGTGGTATGTGGTATTGTTTGCTGGTGGACGTGAGTCACCACACTCAGCATTCTATGTGGTTACCAGGGATCAAACTCAGGACCTTGCACTTGCGAGGCAGGTGCTGGAACCACTGAGCTAAATCTCCAGCCCCAACAGTTAAATTTTATTAGTTGTTATGGGGTACTACAATTAGCATGGCTATAAAAATTGAAGGACTGTCTATGTCTGAATATATTTGATATTTTATTATCAAATTTTCTACTACACCTAAAGTTTGAGTTAACACATGTGCACACCAGAATGGGGGTCTGTCAAAGGCATGAAGTATGCCACCATATTGGGCTTGAACCAGTACTGATAATACTGTACTAAAGTTCATAATCCATTCAGATTTCCTAAGGTGTTTGGTTTTGTTCTGCTGTTGGAGACTGAAATCTGGTCCTTATGTGCCACTAACTATGCTGAGTCTCCTGGCCCCAGATTTTGTAAACTTTGCTTTCAAAGATTTTTTTTCTGCTCCAAGAAATTAAACACATGTGTCATATCTTATTAAGGCCTTCTGAGATAATTTCTCAAACTTTTCTGGTTTTTGATGACATTGTTTTTAGGAGTATTAGTGATGTGTTATGTAAAATATTCTTCAATTGAGTTGGGCGTTGTGGTTCATGCCTATAATCCCAGCACTGGGGAGGCAGAGGCAGGAGAACTGCTGAGTTTGAGGCTTGCCTGGGCTAAATAGTGAGCTCAGGGCCAGCCTGAACTACAAAACAATTGTTAAACTTCTTCAATCACTTAACTTTCAAGTTGACATGGTTGCAAGCTAGTATTACTGCCTCTGCTCTATCTTCCACTCAAATGAAATAGTTACAACCCTGCATATAGTTCTAGGAAATCAGTATACTGACTTAAAAACATCTGTATAACTTTCAAAATGAAAATATATTTGGTGCTCATCATTTCTGAAACTTAGGGTTAATTTCTATTAGCATTTATATAGCCAAATATTAAAAAAAGGAAAAGAAAAAAAATATCTCTGGGTTTAAAAAATGTAGCTAAAATGTATCTCTTCCTTTTTTTTTTTTTTTTGAGACAGGGTCTCACTTTGTAATTCAGGCTGGCTCTGAGCTCACTATGTAGCCCAGGCAAGCCTTGAACTCGGCAATCCTCCTGTCTCTGCCTCCCGAGTGCTGGGATTACAGGTGTGAGCCACCACGCCTGGCACTGTGGTATGTGGTATTGATTGCTGGTGGGCGTGAGTCTCCACACCCAGCATTGTATGTGGTTACCGGATCGAATCAGGACCTTGCATTTGCGAGCCAGGCCCCAGAACCACTGAGCTAATCCTCCGGCTCTATCTCTTCCTATCTTAAATATGTATATAAAAAATATTTTATCCAGGCGAAGTGCTATTGTATGTATGCCTGTAAATCCAGCACACAGGAGGCCGAGGCAAGGTCTTGCTATATAGTTCACGATGCCCTTGAACTCACTGTGCAGCCCAGGCTGGCCTCAAACTTGTGGTGATCTCTTGCCTCAAAATAAATATTTTAGTTAAAATTTATATTTTAGGGGCCGGAGATTTATCTCAGTGGTTCTAGCACCCGCCTAGTAAGTGCAAGGTACCTGGTTCAATCCCTGATAACCACATCACTACAGTACCAGGTGTGGTAACTCATGCCCACCAGCAATCAGTACTATATACCCCAATGCCAGACATGGTGGCTCATTCCAGCACTTGAGAGGCAGAGACAGGAGGATTGCTGAGTTTGAGGCTTGCCTGGGCTACATAGTGAGCTCAGGGCCAGCTTGAACTACAAAGTGAGACCCTGTCTCAAAAAAAAAATTATGTTTTAACTAAAATATTTTAGTTAAAATTTTTTTCCATTTTAGTTAAAATTTTTATTCATTGAAACTAATTTTTTAACATTTGTACCAATTTGGGTGTTCTGCCTTATAGTAATGGAATTTCTTCAGGACAACAAAACTGTGTGACATGTACAGCTAGAAAGCACAGAAGCAGGTACAAGCCATGAGGACACTAGCTGGGTATGTTAGAAATCTCTTTTTTGGTTTATAAAAAAAAAAAGGAGGATCAAGGAATGGCTGGACAGGGTAGGGAAAGAGGGAAGGGAGAGGAATTAAGGAAAAAAGGAATTAAGATGTATTATGTACAATTGCCAACTTCCAACACGAAATATAAACATTATGTACCACACACATGCACTAATAAACTTTAAAAAAGTGCCAAAGCAGCCTGAGTTGTTTCCCTTCCCTTTCCACTTCAGATACATCCACACATTATCAAAAATTAGTTTACCTTCGAGTTTTCCAATATTGATGGAACAGGATGTTTGAATGAGGATGTAAAGTATCTTCACAGAAAGAAACCAAAGTGAAATGAAAAGATATAAGTAAGCAAAACAAAATATAGAACAATTTTTTTTCTAAATACGACAGTAAAAGGGTACCTAACCTTTGGAAAAATACTAGGAAACTATTCTTTCCAACATGAGATCCTATTTCAAGAATACAAACCAGCATTAAAATATATAGTGTTAATATTTTTTAAAGACAGATATTGAGGGCCAGAGATTTGATTCAGTGGTTCTGGTGCCTGCCTTGCAAGTACAGTGGTCCCGAGTTTAATCTGGTAACCACATACAATGCTGGGCGTGAAGACTCACGCCCACCAGCAATCAATACCACATACCACAGTGCTGGCAGTGGTGGCTCACACCTGTAATCCCAGTACTCAGGCAGGAGAATTGCTGAATTTGAGGCTTTCCTGAGCTATACATAGTGAGCTCAGAGCCAGCCTGAACTACCAAGCAAGACCCTGTCTCAAAGAAACAAAATAAGATATTGAAATTAGTCTGGAAATTATCAAGATAACTGAGAAAATATGCTTGAAATTATAATAGTGCGCTTAAAAACTAGTATTACATAAACTGCCATGCTGTGTCAGTTGAAGGAGACATTTTTTTTAAAACAGTAACTTACTGGGCCAGAGATTTAGCTCAGTGGTTCCGGAGCCTGCCGCGCAAGGTTCTGAGTTCGATCCCGGTGACCACATAGAATGCTGGGCGTGGCGACTCACACCCACCAACAATCAATACCACATACCACAGTGCTGGGCGTGGTGGCTCACGCCTGTCATCCCAGCACTCGGGAGGCAGAGACAGGAGGATTGCTGACTTCGAGGCTTGCCTGGGCTCCATAGTGAGCTGAGAGCCAGCCTGAACTACAAAGCGAAACCCTGTCTCAAAACAAAACAAAACAAAACAAAACAAAACAAAACAAAACAAAACAAACAGTAACTTACTAAGAAACAATACTCTTCATTTCAAATTACACTTTCTGACAGGGAACAGGCCACAAGAAGAAAATAATGTATTGATACGAACATATATGTTAAACTATTTTTTTCCCTTTTACTGTTCCAAAGTGTTCTATTTTTCTTTGAGGTTATATTAGCCTTTTCTCCTCATACACTTCCGGAAAACTGTATATCAAAGCTTTACTGAATTGAGGTGACACAGATTTGAGCAGAGTACCATTATTTCTACTGTAAGAACAAAAATTCCATGCCAGAGATTTGGCTCAGCCTAGCAAGCACAAGGTCCCAGGTTTGATCACCAGTAACCACATACAACAATATTGGGCATGGTGACTCACTCCCACCAACAGCCAGTACTGAATACCACAACACTACGTGTGGTGGCTCACGCCTATAATCCCAGCACTCAGGAGGCAGAGGCAGGAGGATTGTGAAGTGTGAGGCTTGCCTGGGCTAAATTGTGAGCTCAGGGCCAGCTTGAGCTACAAAGCAAGATACTGTCTCCAAAAACAAAAACAAAAAGGAACAAAAATTTGTATTTGCAGCTTTTGAATACATTTTGTTTCTTTTCAGAAACATTCATAGTATACATAGTAACTGGAACCTGTTTTAGAAACAATTTGTTCCAAATCTCTTACAACCTACCTGGTTGAGGCAGGAACATAACAAATTGGAAATCAGCCTGAACTACATGCTGAGACCTTGTCTAAACAAACACGCAGGCCCTGGGATTTGGCTCAAGTGGTGCCACACCTACCCTGGAAGCACAAGGGCCTAAATTCAATCCCCAGTACCACCAAAACCAGAACAAAGCACTGACTGTATCGAATGAATGTTTCATTGGGAAGATCACCATCATACCATCAGTTTTATCTTCAACAATATTTCTACCTAAACTTATCAGAAGTAGTGAAGCTAAAGCTATAGAACCAGAGGTAGGAAACCTCCCAAAATGATTCTGGTGTCCTGCTGTTTCAATGTTTTTTAAAATTTTTTATTTTTTTAAACTTTTGTACAACATACAGATTCATCACTTCTGTAGTACAGTAGTGTGATTTCTGAACACAACAAATTTAACAAATTTTGTTATAGAAGCAATAATGATTAACTTGTTTACTTTTATTTGCTCTTCCTTCAATTTCTAGAAGCCTATTTTCATCATCCAGATACATACTCTATTTTCAAAGAAAAAGCTACAACTAGGTTACAGAAAAGCTAGAAATATAAGTCAGAAATCTAGTAACTATTGAGTTGAGAAAAAATCCTGGGGATGAAGATAGTTAATAACTGCAAATATGTGGCAAATTTTATTAAAGAAAGGAATCTTTAAATTGGCAAAGTTAGAAGTTTCAAGTACCCAGAAGAAAAACTCAAATATAAAAATGAACATAATCATATTTAGAATGCTACAAAAACTGTTTAACATGTTAGCACTAATAAAGTTACAATAGCTCTCTGTCATTCTGCCTTACCAGCCCTACAGTTTACAAGTATAGGTGTTCTTTTCTTTTGTCTCAATCTCCTACTTGGGTAAAATTTAAAAGGTTAATTTAAAGGATTGCCATTTGCAATTTACTTAAAAAGAAATCATCAGGTCAAAATGTTTGAACTACAAAATATGCTAATAACAAGTGTAAAATTCTTGATGTTCTGATTGTTTAAATTAAGACAAACTAGATGTTTTACTATGGAAGCACATTTTAACAATTATTGATTCATCTGAACTATGTTTGGAATAGTTGGAATTTTTGATTTTAAGAATTCCTGTATACTTATAATCCCACTAGTTTCAATAGTTGCATTTACCACCATGGTATTTTATTCTTTTTATACCAAATCTTGTTTCCATGAACTAGCAGATAAATATGCTGTGTATACTGGGTGGGACCGGGGGGACAAAAACATTGACATGAGTCTACAGCTTTCAACCATACAAATACATAATCTAACTCATTTTATCCCCATGATTTTGGTAGAATCTAATCAAGAAACAAGAAACATGCAGAACTGAAAGGGAAAGATTTCAAATGAACAATTAATTGAAACACAGAAGTAACTTCATATATGTGGAGAACTCTAAAGAATACTTATGGGTGAGTGAGAGTCCAAAGAAGGAACAAACTCAGAATGTTCCATCCTCCAACCAAGCTAGTGTTCCTACTTTGGTGAAGTTAGGGTTCAGCCTACTGGATGGCAAAGAGCTCCCAGCTGGGCATGCAAAATAAACTGGGGTATTAAAAACCCCATCAGTGCTTGAATAGGAAGGGACACAGGTAATAACTCTCCTGGGTTTAAGAAGACAAGCCAGGGGGAAATGGAGTGTTCTCAACTGGCTCTCCAGAAGGGAAGTACAATGTCTGGGGCATATAGTAGTACGTGAGGAAAGTTGTGGTAAGGAAAACATAATTTGTGGTTGAGGCTGTGAACGTACCTGTAGTCTGTCCACCCAGGCCACAAACTTGGAGCAGAGGATCAAGGGACATTCTTATAGCCAAACAAAACAGTCACTTAGGAAAAGCAGAAAGACACAGTAACAGAAGGCCTTTCTTGTACACTCCTTCTCCAGCACTGTGTATTGACAAATGACAAAGCCTAACATCACAGAAAAGAAAAATCTCCAACCCTGCAAGTAATGAAAAGCTGATAGGGAGTTGAGAAGGAATATGTTACACACACACACACACACACACACACACACACACACACACACACACTACTAGGGGACCTTCATAAAGAACAAAACATGATAGAGCAATAAACTAGAAATACATTTCATGTTAAATTTGACTAAAAGAAAAATATGAAATGGTCCTCTACTGTTCCTCCTCCAGTATGCTATGGAAAAAGAGCATATAAAAAGCTTCTTGATACTGTCTCAGAAACATTAGTTATGATAGTGCTATAAACAAATGACTTCCAAGTAGAGGAATGTACAATGAAATGTATAACTATTTTCTAAAATGTAAAACTTTATAATAAACAGGCTTTAGTTAACAATAAGCTCAAATAGTACGTGTGTGTGTGTACACATAGAAACAGAGACACCTATTACACTGGTATTAAGGTTTCATATTCAAATATTTGCTGGTAGTGCATTCCAATAAAAAACTGAAAGACTGTTACTATAGATGACCCTCATTTCTCCCAAGGATTTGAAGTACTCCTTTGTAACATGAGACCAAAACTAAATGTGACACAAGCATAGGACTGATTTTTTTTAATCCAATGAAACAAATAATTGATCTTATATCTGGAGATTGAAAAGATATTTATTCAACAAATTGCTTATTATAAGTTATATAAATATGTACTATTTTATCTTTAAAAGATGTATTATCCAAATCAAAACTAAAAATTCTAAATACTGTTAAAGAATCCTCATTAGCACATTCTCTTTTATGGCTATTAAACAAACTCCTGTATAATAAAGGAAAACTCTTACATGCATTGTTGTACTATATATATATATATATATTTTTTTTTTTTTTTTTGGAGACGGTTTCGCTTTGTTCAGGCTGGCTCTGAGCTCACTATGTAGCCCAGGCAAACCTGGAACTCAGCAATCCGCCTGTCTCTGCCTCCCGAGTGCTGGGATTACAGGCGTGAGCCACCACGCCCAGCACTGTGGTATGTGGTATTGATGGCTGGTGGGCGTGAGTCTCCACGCCCAGCACTGTACGTGGTTTCTGGGGATTGAACTCAGGACCCTGCGCTTGTGAGGCAGGCGCCAGAACCTCTGAGCTAACCCTCCAGCCTTCTTGTACTTTATATTTAAAGTTTAGTTTCACTTTTCAATTGTACCATTGCAAATTACCTTAGTATCCTAAAATAAACTTTAATACCTACACATTATTCCTAATGAGAAAAATAGTTAGTTTTTCCTTGTTCAGGTTTTGCTTTTGTTTTTAAAACTTAAATCCTAAAATAAAATAAATAAAATTTAAAAAGGGTGGTGGTGACAGTGGCACACACCTATCTGTAATGTCAGCAACAGGGAGGTACTATGAGTTGGAGGATGGTCTGGGCTATATGGTGAGACTTTCTCTCAAAAATAAAATAAAACAGTGGCTCTGGCGTCTTGCAAGCATAAGGTCCTGAGTTCAATCCCTATTACAAACACACACAAAGTAAAATAAAATAAAGTAAAACTTAAACTCTAGGTAGTTGACCTGGGCAAGTTATTTTATTTCTCTGTGACTTACCTGTCTCACATATCAATAGAGATAATAACTACTGGTTTCAGAGAGCTGTTGAGGATTAATGAACTCACATCTTGTTCATACACACATGAGCAGGCACAAAGACCTCCTCACATAACAATTTTTAGCACATAGCATTTATTAAATTTAGGCCATTAACCTGCCTTGCAAGCACAAGGTCCTGAGTTTTGATCATGGTAGCCACATACAATGCTGGGTGTGGTGACTCCCGCCCACCAACAATCAATATATTCCATACCACAGTGCCAGGGGCGTGTGGCTCACGCCTATAATCCCAGCACTCAGGAGGCAGAGACAGGAGGATTGCTGAGTTTACAGCTTGCCTGGGCTACATAGTAAGCTCAGGGCCTGACTGAACTACAAAGCGAGACCCTATCTCAAAAAAAAAAAAAATTAGACCATTAAAATACTACCTATCACATACTAACATTTGTTTTATATGAATATACATATTTGACCAAACTAAATCCTTGCCCTGAATATAGATAGCCAATTATCGAAAACAAAATGAAACAAGGATGAGAAGACATATAATTTAGTAAGTAATGGCACAAAATTCATCCTTCTGCCAGCAACTAAAATTACCTATTAAAGAAAAAAAAGCCATTCAGTAAGATGGGGACTTAGCTCAATGGCATCACTGCCTACCTGGCAAGCACAGGGTCATGAATTCAATCCCAGATACCGGAAAAAAAAATCATTTGGTTACTTACAATTCAATAATGAAGCATATCACTTGTTTCTAAGGAACTCTAAGGGAGAGGAACAATTATAAGACAGAGAAACTAAAAAATAGTAAAAAGGATGAAGAGTAAGTATTAGTAGTACAGAAAAACCTCATGAAAAATGCAGAACTTGAAATGCCTAACACAAAATGAGACTGATAATGGAAACGCTAAAGGAGGAGTGAGACAGAAAAATAAAATGGCTGACAGAAAGAGTAAGGTTGACTGTGAGCAGTTTTATTTTTTTAAGCCCATGCAAATTTCTCCTTGGTCAACTCTGCTCTGAACTGATGGCCACTCCAAGTACAAGTCTCTGTTATCTATTTCTCTTTGGCAGACCCTACCCTAAACTGAGGCCCACTCCAAGTGTGTGTCTCTCTTATGTGTTCCTCATTGGCAGACCCTCCCCTAAACTGACGTGCCCTCCAAATATATGTATCCCTTCTCTAGCCAACCTCACCCTAATGTTTTCTCATCTCAAGTTTGAACTTACCATAGACCAATCAGTAATAATCATACAATATGTAACCAATCAACTGCTTGCTCTGCTTTTGTATTTAATTCCTGCTTGTAAACCCTATATAAACTTAGAAAAAAACAGGCTGCTAGGTTCTTTGAGGAATTATCCCAACCAGGCCCACCAAGGTAATAAAGTTTGCTTGCTGCCTTCAAGTCCTGGGGTGTTTTTCAGCTCTTGACCTGTTTGGCATTCCATAAGCACCAAGGTTAGGGAAGCTGTGTAAGCCACAGTAAAAGCACAGAAGGAAGCATGGGTGGTGAACCTGGCTACCATGATCTACTTTCTCTTATCTTCTTTTTTTTTGAGACAGGGTCTCGCTTTGTAGTTCAGGCTGGCTCTGAGCTCACTATGTAGCCTAGGCAAGCTTTGAACTCAGCAATTTTCTTGTCTCTGCCTCCCAGAGTGCTGGGATTACAGGCGTGAGCCACCACACCTGGCACTGTGGTATGTGATATTGATTGTTGGTGGGCATGAGTCTCCATGCCCAGCATTATAGGTGGTTACTGGGGATCGAACTCAGGACCTTGCGCCTGCGAGGAAGGCACCGGAACCCCTGAGTTAACCCTCCGGCCTATCTTATCTTCTTTTTTTAAGAGATGAAATCTCATTTGGTATAAGTCACAAACTCTTAGGCTCAAGAGACCCTTCTGTTTCAACTTCCCAAGCAGCTGGGACAGAAAGGCATGCTGCCACAACAGTCCACTATCAACCATTTTCTGATTAGTTCTGGGTATGTCTGAGGGTGTTTCTAGAGAAGACTGGCCCGAGGGTCAACATACTGTGTAGAGAAGACTCAATCTGAATGTGCCTGGCACTATTCAATTGGTTTAAGGCTGTATAGAGCAAAAGAAGGGGGAAACAAATTCTGTGTCAGTGTTTCTGAAGCACACTGTACTGCTGCTAACCTTGAACATCAGACTTTACATTTTGATTTTTAGACGGAGACTTCACAACTGGCACTCCTGATCAGTCCCTCTTGTTCTGAGACTTTTAGCTTCTTGAATTGACATGCTACTGACTCCTCTGCCCCTCCTTACTGACAGACATGGCAGAACTTTTCATTTCTGTGGTCATGCGAGTCAATCTAACAAATCCCTTCCTACATAAATATACCTTCTATTGGTTCTGCTTCTCTGGAGGACCTTGCCTAATACAAGGACGTAAGAGTTCTTTGCCTTTCCTCTAAGTTATGTTGGAAGACTCTGATTCTAAAGGTAACCTTCCTATTCCAAGAGAAATGTCTTTATCTCTGAAAACAGAAGGACAAAGAATCTGAACAAATAAACCTAATTCTTTTAGTTTATCATTAGATCTCCCTTTGTCCTTTCTCCACTCATACTTCAACTGTCTACTCTTCATCAAACCTAAACATAAAGTGAGTTTTCCCTTTTCTTTGAGTCTTTAGTTTCTACAGGAATCTAGTTTCAGATAGAAAGAAAATGTAGCCAGGGATTTAGCTCAGAGGTTCCAGTGCCTGCCTTGCAAATGTCAAGGTTCCAAGTTCAATTCCTGGTGTGTACACACACACACACACACACACACACACACACACACACACACAGAGTACACCTTTTCTTTGTAAGTCTGCATTTTGTTATAATTGTCTCAGCCACTAGCCTATTGATGAGTGAGAAAAACATTACCCCCTCCCATAAGGAAAAACAAAAAACAAAAAATTATATAACTTTAGGTTGACTCTTAAATACATTTACAATGGCTACTATTTAACTATGTACTTCCAGCTGGTGATTGAGCAAAGACAACTATAGACAGGTACAAAGGTATAAACACAACAAAAAATATAAACTTACATGGAGTAACAGACTATCAAAAGTGGTTGAGTAGCCACTTCATTAAATCCAAGACTGTCAGATCTTCTGATTTTCCAAGTTAAAAAAAATCCTCATTTTAATAAGAAAACTCATGATTTTTGAAGATTTGTAGTTAAATTTTCTTAAAAGCAAAGGAATGCTCAACATGGGAGTGCATAGCTGTAATCCCATTTACTTGGGAGGCTGAGAGAGAAGGATCGTAAGTTAAAGGGCAGGCTGAATAATTTACTGAGAGCCTGTACAAAATATAAAAAGGGTCAATTATGTAAGTAAATGGCAAAGGTCTTCCCTAATGCAAGGGAGCCCCCAAATTCAATCCTACATTAATAAGGTTAGGGGTGCCGGGTGTGGTAGCTCATGCCTGTAATCTCAGCACTTGGGAGGCAGGACCTAGTGAGCTGAGGACCAACCTGAACTACAAAGTGAGACCCATTAAAAAAAAAAAAGTGAGTCTCATTAAAAAAAAAAAAAAAGGTTGGGGTGGGCAGGAGGTACAAAAAACTTCTGGATTGCTTTCTAGACTGAGGTCTACCACAAATTTACCAAGTAAGTGCACTTTAAAAGAACTATTTTCTTTAGTATCATGAAGGGTAGAATTCAAACTACAGTGGAAGGTAAAGAAATGAAAACAATAAATATAGTATTTATCCACAGAGTCTAGCAATAAGTATCAGAAATCAGTAAGTGCTAAAGAAAACCTTCTTCAGGATAGGATAAGTTTCAGTTGTGGAAAAAGGAAGTCAGAGGAAGAAGAAAAATCTGTAGATAACCAATGAAGAAGATGAGAAGTATGTGCACCTGTCAAACTGGGAGAACACAATTCCAGCCCTTCAGGAGCCAAAAGCAACCAAGTTATGAGTTCAAATCCAGTCTGGGCAATACAACAACTAAGCAAGAGTCTATCTCAAAAGAAAAAATTTAAAAAGTGGGCCAGAGATTTAGCTCAGTGGTTCCAGCGCCTGCCTCGCAAGCACAATGTCCTGAGTTTGATCCCTGGTAACCACATACAATGCTGGGCCTGGTGGCTCATGCCTATATAATCCCAGCACCCGGGAGGCAGAGACAGGAGGATTGCTGGGTTCGAGGCTTGCCTGGGCTACATAGTGAGCTCAGGGCCAGCCTGAACTACAAAGCGAGACCCTGTCTCAAAACAAAACAAAAATCTAAAAAGCACTGGAGACGTAGCTTAATAGGTTCAACACCCAGTTATGGAGGAAAAAAATACAACCCAATGGTGATGGTGAGTTGCTATAATCCCAGATCTCCTAGGGGTCAAGACAGAAGCATATGGAGTTCCAGCATCACCTGGGATAATATGATGAGACTGTTACAAAGTTTTTAAAAGGCTGTGGATGTAGCTCAGTAGTAGGGCGCTTGCCTAGCTCTGTTAGGCTCTGGGTTCAATCCCCAGTACTGGGGGAAAAAGTGATATAAAAATGATTAACAAGGCTGGGCGTGTGGCACATTCCTCTCATCTCAACATTCAGAAGGCCATGGCAGGAGCACAAGGTCAGCCTGTGTTACATAGTGAGACCCTGTCTCAAACACACAAAACCGTAAAGAGCAGAAAGTGGGAGGGGCAAGGCAGTGTCAAGTGCACAGATGAAAAGATCTACTGGAAAGGTAACAGCCAACCCAAGGAAGAATATGAAAATCCAGAAACAATTTAAGAAAAAGAAATGCTAAGTGTGTAAGATGGCCTAAATCTTCTCAATTAATTTTCAGAAAAAATTAAACATTAGCACTGTCTATATTTGTAGAACTGTTTATCTCATTACCATCTAATATTTATTTAGTGTTCTTCTTTGATAAAGTACAATTTTTGTACTTTGAATATAAACATATCAATGCCATGCTTCCCAGAGGAACATAATTTAGATCTTAGATACCAAAAAAAAAAAATTTCATTTAGTTTTCCTTAACAAAGAATAAGTGGCACAATTATTTTTTTTTTTAATGAAAGAAATACTGAATGATGGATTCTTTGTTGTTAAAATTGTGCATTATCTTAGTACAAAGAAAGCCACAGAATGAAGAAATGAGAAAAAACCGCTTAGGAAGAAAATAATGTCGAAGAGAAATATAGCTCAACTTCACAAACCTCTTGCAAAGATACCATGGTAATCTAGATTAGCATTTGTTTAAACTTTTCTTCAGAGAGGTAATTTTTCTGTTTTGTATACCAGGCCTCCAGTGGGGCTGGGAGAAGAGATTAATGTTCTTTTATGAATTTTAGATCAAGTTCTCTTAACTTTAATAATAACAAACTTTTACTCTTCTAGTGTATTATGTCAGGTTCTCACTTTGTCCTTTAATCACAAGGGCTTTAAGGCAGATACTGTCAACTCCAGGTATATAATGCCGGCCAAAAAACCCACTCCCCCTCAGAAAACAAAACAAAACCAAACCTGAGGTCCTACTGGAAGTGACAGGCTTGGAATGCAGATGATAATTCAAAATCTATACTTTTAGTTACTGAATAATCAGATCTCATCCCCAGCCTCTCAAATTCTAGGTTTAAAAATCTTGCACAGGCTGGGATATAAATCCACAGCAGAGCATGTTTTCAGCATGCACAAGTCCCTGGGTTCAATCACCAGCAAGAAGCACACTCACTTTCTCTGTCACAAACAAATCCAAATTTTAAACATTGGGACAAGAGGGGGGTACAAAGGAAAGGTTTCAGTTGTAAAGCCGGCACATCCCCAATATATTAATAGAGTTCTGTTCCATATTAGAAAAGTCATCTTTTATAAATTAAAAAATGTTATCCTACATTAACTAAAATGTATAATTCAGAAAGCTGATATACAGGTAATTTAATGTTATTCTGCAATATTACAGTAACAAATGACTTGAAAATAGTGGGCTTATCTTTATGCTATGTCATTATCATATGTAGGATATTTATATCTAAGCATTTCTAAAGTAGTCTAAGTGTACACAACTGTGAACTACTTCAAAATGGTAATCATTATCTCTTTAACCCAGCTTAATGTTTTTTCCTGACAATTAAAGGAAGACTTAGGACAGCAAATCACTCCCAGTTTCCAATAAGCTCAACTGTGAACGCCATGCCATTTGGCTTTCCACTATGTAACAGTACATACAATCTAAACAAATCATGATGGTAATAAACTGTTACAAATACACCAGTTTAGATGAAGTATACTTAAATTTAGGTTTCATCCTATACACCAGTTATTTCTCAAATCAGGTTAGGATATAATGTTGGGTTTCTTGCACTCACTGTAAGAAATTTAAAACTGTATTTTAATTTTGATGCTTCTCTTAAAGCGTAGGAATGTCTCTTAAAGCGAGACTAAAAGGCAACTTAAATGTAGAGGCAGCTCAGCTTTATGATGACACCAAACTGAAGCCCAAAAATCAGCCAAAAACTTAAACCAGTGATTTTTAAACTGCTCATTATGACTAGTATACTATAAAATCAAGAGGAACCTGTTTTAAAAAGTAAAAACACAATGTATCATCACACATAATAAATGCTGTCTTGTTGTAATTTTATTTCACTGTGACAAGTGAAGTAAATATAATTACATCTTACCATGAGCTTAGATTAAACACCCTCTAGAGTTCTACAAACACCCTCTAGAGTTCCAGCCAACTCTGAAATATAAACTCTGTTATGGGTACTGGACTGCCACTCAGGTAAAAAGACTTCAGAGAGCTTCACAAACTGAAAGACAAGTTAAAAGCAAGATCATCAGCAAAAGATTGGGTCAAGAACTAAAAAGTCAGGCTGTACAGGGTAGAAAAACACAAATTCAGACCATCGTAAGTAGAGAAAGAAATCATTCCCCAAATTTTTCAAATTTACAGTGATGGATTAGGCCATGTTTGTTCAGACATAGAGACTGAAATTAGAAAGGAGGAATGTAAATGCCTTTTGCCTACATAAGAGAAAAGAGGCAATTTGATATGTTGTCATTATAGGAGAACATGAAAGATTAGGATCAAGAGCAAAGTTTTAGCCTATAAAAGGGCTGGACTTGTATTGAGGAAGAAAAAGAAATTAGACATGTAGTAGACTGTTACAGTAGTAATATTCCCTAAAGAATTACACTTCCTTATATCCACATCACTGTGTTATTCCCTTCCAAGTTTGACCATGTAACTTACAGATTCAATGAACATTAAGAAACATGACATAACAGTGACTTACAGAATAAAGCACCACTGCAATAGGTTTCTTTCAGCTGTCATGTAAAAGAAACACAAGCTACCTTACTAGAAGATGAGCATTGGAGTGAAAAGATGAATCAGCCTGAGGCCCCAAAACCAATGTTCCAGACAACCACCAGACACAAGAGCAAGACTGACTAGGACCACTCAGCCCTAGACAATGTGCCAGAGGTGCTTCTGGGAAACAATACTTAACTAAATGATGCATGGCACGTGTGATAAACACATGAATGAAAGCAAACTTTCCATTACGTAAATGTAAAAGGATTTTCATACAGTAACTGATTAATTTCATAAGTGTAATTTATCTGTGAAAGGTAGGAAAAGTGATTTTGCTCAGTGGCCCTGCTGCCTACTTTGCAAGCACAAGATCATGAGTTCAATCCCCTGTACCAGGAAAAAAAAAAAAAAAAGGAAAAGTGAGGTATTCTGATCTTTGACAGAATCTCAAGAAAAGAACAGCTGTAGTTTTACAGTTAAGAAACTTTTTTTTTTTTCCTTTTTTGAGGCAGGGTCTCTCTTTGTAGTTCAGGCTGGCTCTGAGCTCACTATGTAGTCCAGGCAAGCCTCAAACTCAGCAATCCTCCTGCCTGCCTCCCGAGTCCTGGGATGACAGGACCACACTCGGCACTGTGGTATGTGGTATTGATTGCTGGTGGGCGTGAGTCTCCATGCCCAGCATTGTATGTGGTTTCCGGGGATCGAACTCAGGACCTTGTGCTTGCGAGGCAGGCGCCAGAACCACTGAGCTAACCCTCTGGCCAAGAAACTATTTTTTAAAAAGTCCTGGATAACTCACTTTTGGATATCCTTTTTGTTTCTTAGGCAGAAGCTATCATTTGATAATTTTTTTTTACTCTTAAAAAATAATATAAAATAAGAACTTAAAAAGTCCTGTTCTGTGGATTATAAATGTTATTATGAAGCTGAAAATCAACAACAGAGTGCTTATCTAACATATTTGAGACCCTGGTTCAATCCCCAAGACCACTAAATAAAGGTCCACTAATTAAAGGTAGACCACTAATTAAAGGTACCAGAAAAATATCATCTCATCCCTCATTTTAACTTAGCACCAAAAAGTATGAAGAAGTAGGCAAACAATGCTAGGTAAAGTTTTTTCCTTGCTAAAACTAGCATAAGCATAGTCTGGAGAGTGGAATTTAGTATCTTCAGCATACAATCATTATGAACATTTAAAAATTATTTCCTATGAGTATTAGCTAAACCTTTAAGGTTTAAAAGACATATTACTCCCTCTGTACCTAAAGTAATTATCACTAATTAATAAGCAAGCCCTCTTTTCTCATTTGATCTGTCCTACAAAATCAAAATCACTTCTAATAGTCAAAAGGGGGAACAGTTTGTAAGAGCTTGGGATGTAGTACAGTGATACAGCATTTTTCCCTAGTATGTGTGAAACCTTGGGTTCCATCTCTATCACTAAGAGCAAGGAGGGATGTAGGAAAGAAGGCAAGAAGGAAGGAGGGAGGGAAGAACTAAGGGAATGAGGGGCGGAGAGAGGGATGAGGAAAGCTACTTTCTCAAAGAAAACACTTTCAATTTCAAGGACTCTCAACTAAGTAAATCATGCAAATAAAAAAAAAATCTATTTGTGGGGCTGCAGATTTAGCTCAAATGGTACCGTGCCAACCTTGGATGCCCGAGTTCAAGCCCCAGTACGGCAAAAAAAAAAAAAAAAAAAAAAAAAAAAAAAATCAATTTGTACCACACTGGTGAAACAAATACAAAATATGTTTTAAAAGTAAAATCCTAATACTTCTCTCCTAAGTTTGTTTTTATTTCTTACACTAATGAGGGACTAACAATGTCAATCTTATAAAGGTAATGGAATTTACCTCAAATTTTACCTGCTCAATAAAGCTGTTCCTTATAACCTGGCCCAGAGTTTGCTACCTTTTTAAAACTCTTTATTGAAATTAGTATACATAAAATTACTTGAGCATTCTCCTAAATACCCACCAACAATTAACTAATTAGACATAGACACAGACCACAATTATTTAGTTTAAGATAAAAATCCACACCTCAAAGACACACGTGAGGTACTTTAAAAAAAAAAATCAAGATGAGCAGGAGATGTAGCTCAATCATGGTAAACCACTTGCCCAGCATGTATGAGGTTCTGGGTTCAATCCCGGTGCCATGAAATAAACACAAACTTGCAAGACACTACGGAGCAGTAGTACAATTATCTTCTATTATTTTTTGCCCTAAGAGCAAATTATTTCTGGAAAGATACACAAAAAACTAATAGAGGATTGTCTTTGTGGAAAGAGACCAGAGGATTACTGTGGGATGAAGATCAAGTTTTCTTGTCTAACCTTTGTTCACAACTACATTTTAAATAAACGATTTCAAAGTGAAATAAATAGGTCACAGATATATAAATATCATATTTCTGATATGAGAAATTGAAGATGTAAATGAGTTCTAGAATGTATGACAGATATTGTGAAATAGTAAATATTCAAAGGGAAATGGGGTTTAGGTGTAAGTAATGAGAGGTAAGAAAAAATATGATGGTAAAAAAAGGAAACAAAGTTTATGTATATAGGGGCAGGGGTTGTATGGTGGGTAGGGGAAGGGGAAAAATGAGAATTAAGTCATATCATATACTGGTACAAATTCTCAATGTTGAGCATGATCATGATGTGTATATATAATGTACCAATAAAGATTCAAATTTTAAAAAAACATTTCAATGTAGTCACAAGTTGCTTAATGACAGGAATACAGTTTCAGAAATGTATCACTAGACAATACTGTCATGTGAACACTACAGAGTGTTCTTACTCAAATCTAAGAATTTACTGAATTCCTAGACTATATAATAAATACTATTATACAGCCACTGTTGCAACATATGGTTGTATTACATGTTAAGTAAAAAGCAGCGAATTAGCCAGGCATGGAAATGCATGCCTGTAATCCTAACACTATGATGCTGAAGCTATAGAATCAAAACTTCAAGCATAGTCTGTGTAATTTAATGAGACCCTGCCTCAAAAAATGAACAAATGAATGAATGAAAAGAAACTAAAGATGTACCTCAGCATGAAGGCCTTAGGTCAGTGATGGCAAATCTTTTAAGAGCTTTCAATGACAACAAACAGATGATTGTGGCAAGCATGCTATAGGCTCACCACCACTACCCTAGGTTAATCCCCAGTACAAAAAAAAGTAGAGAATTAAAATTAAAGCATAACTTGTTAACCAAAACACTGCCTTCTGACATCTTAACTGTCATCATGAAGTGTTATTTAAATACTACTTTATTTTCACCTTACTGGAATCTCCACCTTACACCCCCTGAAACATCCTAGGTTCTTGCACATACATTACACTTTGTTAAAAGTATACAATTTTGGGCCTGAGATTTAGCTCAGTGCTTCCCGCACCTTGCAAGTCCAAAGTCCTGAGTTCAATCCCCAGTAACCACATAAAATGCTGGGTGTGGTGACTCACGCTCATCAGCAATCAATACCACATACCAGGAGGCAGAAACAGGAGGACTGCTGAGTTTGAGGCTTGCCTGGGCTACATAGTGAGCTCAGTGCCAGCCTGAACTACAAAGCAAGACCCTGTCTCAAAAAAAAAAAGAAAAAAATATCAGGACAGTTAAGCACATTAAATCTGATGCTCTCTTTCTTGAATCTCCTATTGTCTTAAGCAGAATATAAGTTGTTTTATTGTTTTTGAAGTGCTGGAGATTGGAACCCTGGGCCTTGCACAGGCTAAGCAGCAGCTCTACCACTTCCAGCCCACCAATTGTTTTGAGTTTAATTGTTCATAATTCTGCTAAAATATTCCTTGACACCTCATGATCAGAATTAATTGTATTTAAATGTGGTTTATTTATCTGGCTGGGCTTGGTGGCTCAAGCCCATAATCCCAGCACTCAGGAGGCAGAGGCAGGAGGATTGCTGAGTCTGAGGTTTGCCTGGGCTACATAGTGAGCTCCGAGCCTTCCTGAACTACAAAATGAGACCCTGTCTCAAAAAAAAGATTATTTATCTGAATATTTCAAATTGAGTATAGTTCAGGAGCCTAAGTATATTAACATAAAAAGGGTATACAGCTAAAAAATAATTTTCTGATGTATTCTTTTTCCTTCTATTCAACAGTTTTTATCAACAGGACGTTTAATTAGGCAGGATAAATTTCCATGAGCAAGACTCTCCTGAGCAATAATTTCTATATCCTGCCAGAGATTTGGCTCAGTGGTTCCAGCATCTGCCTGGCAAACTCAAAGTCCTGAGTTTGATCCCGGTACCACATATCACAAAGCTGGGAGTGGTGGCTCACACCTATAATCCCAGCACTTAGGAGGCAGAGGCAAGAGGATTCCAAGAGTTCAGGGCTAGCTTGGGCCACAGTGAGTTTAGGGAAAGCCTGAACTACAAATAGAGGCTCTGTCTCCAATCAATCAATCTATCAATCAATCTATATGCATGTTTAACTGCTTACAGGCACTAAATGCCAGTTTTATATTCCCAGTTACTGCTATGCCCAAAAAGAAAAAAAAAAAAAGATTCCACATTGCTTCCAAATGCACTAAAATAGAGAACTGGACACCCAGTTATGAAGTACTGATTAAATGAACTAAGAAATTATAAATATATAAGAAGCTATACATATTCTTATCATTACAAACACTTCCACAACTATAATACAATTTAAAACAGGTTGTGTGCTGGGGTGTGGCTCACTGGTACCACTTGCTTGCCATGTTTGATACCTTGATTTTGGTCCTCAGCACTATAAAACAGGTAAAGACAAACAAGGTTGGCCACCTGAAGATAAATGATCAGTAACATTCACAATCAACCAGTGATCTACCCCAGGATACAATGCTGCCAGCAAACATCATGCCCTAACAAATCACTCTTCATCTACAGCAGCTTATTTTTTTTCAATAAATGACTATTTAAAAATTCTTTAAAAACTCTTCTGTTGTAACATTTCTAAATTCCCAAAGACAACCTTCTATTGTCCTCTACTCATCTCACAGATAAGAAATGTACAACACATTTTACTTCTTCCAGACAACAAGCTCCTTGAAGCTAGGGATCTTGATGCTAGTTGCTTGGCCCAAAACTAGTAGTTATACAGTAAATACAATAATGATTTTGCAACAAGTCAAGAAATTATTTCTAGATATTTAATGTTTTCATTCCAAAGCAATACATAAAGTTACTACAAGTTACCCACAGGACCAAGGATTTAGCTCAGTGGTGCCAATGCCTGCCTTACAAGCACAAGGTTGTGAGTTTGATCCCCCCAACACCAAAAAAAAAAAAAAAGTTACCTACATTACCCATACTAAAGTTTACTTTTTAAGACTTGTAACATACATTCTCATAGACCTTCACTATAATTATTCTTCATTTTTCCATTTCCCACTTAACCATTATGTCAGTGTTAATTTAAATAAGCAAAAGTGGTGCTTGTTTCCAGGAAGCAACCCAACCAGTAAAAAAAATAAGGAAAATGCTTTATGTCTTTCATTTCTATTCTACTTCTCAAACTCAAGAATCATTACTACCTTGCATTAAAAAAGAGGGGCATGGGGATGTAACTCAGTGGCACCACTGCCTGCCTATCAATTGAAAGGTCCTGAGTTTGATCCTGTATACTGCAAAAAAAAAAGAAAGATCTGTAAGGATCACAAGCAACTTCAATTTAGATCTGTTTCATTATATTCTGCAGCCCATCCTTTGCTAAGTTAAACATTCATAATATAAACTACTACACTCCTAATCCACTCACTGGTAGCCAAATGACCTTCCACAAAGGAGCAAAGAACATACACTGGGGACAAGGCAGTCTCTTCCATAAATGACACAAGGAAAACTGAACAATCATATTAAGGAAAATGAAGTTGAAACCCTCTCTTGCTATATTCAGAACAATACAAAATGAATTATAGAAAAAATATAAAACTGAAAATGATGAAACTATTAGAAGAAAGCATAAAGAAAATAGTAAATAACATTGAACTGGGCAAGACCTTCTGGGCCTGAAAAGCATGTATTATATCAAACTAAAAGCTCCTATATAGCAAAGTACATTGTAAAGCAACAATGGAGAAAATATTTACTAACTGTGTATCTGACAAGGACTTAACTTCTAGAATTATAAATAATTGATTAAAATGAGACAAAACACTAGTGAATTTTCTCAGCAGACATACAAATGGTCAACAGGTCTATGAAGAGTGAGTTTCATTATTTAGCAGAGAAACATAAATCAAAACCACAAAAAAGAACCAATGGACTAGTTCAATGCTAGGGCCTATGCTTAAGACTGAAAATGCCCTGGTTTAACCCCAAACACCAAAAAGAAAAGATACCACCTCACTCCAATTAATGGCTTTTATAAAAAAAGACAAAAAATAGAGGACTACCATATGACCCAACAATTCCACTACTGAGTCTATTGTTCAAATTCATATTACTATGAAGCCATATATGTATTTCCATGTTTAGTGCAGCATTATTCACATCAACCCATCAATCAGGGTACACATACACTATGGAATACTGTCCAGCCATAAAAAGGATTACATTCTATCATTGCCACAACATAGCCAAAACTGGAAAAAACGGTGTTGAGTGAAATAAGCCAGGTGCAAAAAAAAAAAAAAAATACATGATCCACTTGTGTAGAATCTTAAAAAACTATGGTTACCTAAGACTGAGGAGTGGGAGGAAAGTGTTAGTCAACTGTATAAAGTTACAATTAGAAGGAATAGGATGTTTGAGTACACAGTAGATGACCCAGTAACTTTATCAAATAGCTAGAAGAGGGAATTTCAAATGGTCTCACCAGAGAGAAATAGTAATTATTTTTGATGTGACGGATACATTATTTACCCTGATTTAAACATTGCTTAACATTGTATATATAAACTGATGTGCCACATTTATCCCATAAATATGTAAGACTATTTTGTGTCAATTTTTAAAAGTCAAGAAAAAGAACTCATTTTTAAAAATGCAACAGAGAATTGCAACCTGACAGACTACTGACCCTGAAAGCAATTCAACCCAACAAGTTTATTCATTTTTGCTTCTTGAAGCAGCAAATATCCCAGATTTAAAGGAAAAATGTAAAAAAGTTAAATAATCTCAAGATTGGAAACCGATCCATAGTTTCTATCTCTGTATATTTCCAACACCATAGTTATTGTTCAAATAAATTTTGCAATTGTTAACCATTCATTGCAAATGTTAACCATTCATATCAAAATACAAAGTAGTAATGGCTAAGATATAGACACCTTTCAAGTCACTGCCTACTTGACAGGATCACTAAAATGAATAGGTTACTTTAAAGATTTAGAAAAGGTTTACAGGGACTCAAACACAAAACCCTATTAAAATAGCTTTCATTCTTGAATTCAAATCATTGTGGGATTAAAGTGCATGAAATATTTTACTATCATTACTGTTTGATATTTCTGTCAGCACTAGTCAATAAAAACAATGTATGTATGCTAAGACTGATCACAGTAAAACTAATACATAAAATTACTTTCATTCTGAGCTTTTGAAGTACACATCTAATTCACTTGCAATAATGTCCACATTTCCAAGAGTCCAACTTGCATGAGATCCCATTTTGCCAGAATTATTAATCCTGCTTAAAAATACTGGGAGCCAAAAGTATTTACAGTAATTAGCCTTAAGATTACCCACAGGCATTATTGGAGGGAAGCTATCTGCAAGCTAACCTAGTCTAATCTTAAAACACTAGTTCTAAATCAAAGATTTCCTATTATAACTATTTGACTGAAATTTTTTATAATTCAAATAATCTTCATATTTAAAGACCAATAAAGAAAACTAAGTACTTCCAGCACAGAAAAAAATGGCTAATTTTACAATTCATCAAGGCTATGATTTTGAAGTCCTGTTACCTTAACTGGGTAACTTTCTGATTGCATGTATTCTAGACAAATCACCACTTAATCTCACAAAATTCTCCACGTAATAAGTAATTCATGACAATCAAATGCACATAGCAATGGAATCCTTTTGTATGTGACCAAGTATCCTAATTTCCAATCTTAAGAAAATATTTCAGAATTTGAAGAATAAACGTAACTGAAAATTGTAATCTACTCTGAAATGCTAAAATGATTCACCATTGTTCGACTGAAAGTTCAGTTATTTCCAAAACAAATTCTCCATAGCGACAGACTCAAAAGTTAACTTTAAAATGTGGCCTATATAGTACCTTTTTCCTCCTCAACAGATCCAAATCTTTACCAGAGCCAGAAGTAGCACCTTGGAAATTCAAATCTAACTGGTGATCAGATTCCAATGCAGGCATAAACTCTGATTTTTGTAATGGGCAATGTTACTAACATTCTAAAACCTGGTTAGCACACGGTTGCGAGTAAACTGTCCTTGAGCTAGAAAATAACAGAAAAGTCTGCAGCTCACAAAAGCAAAGATCTAAACGAACCTCAATGCTCTCTCTTCACCAAGAGGCTGAATAGGGAAGACTCCAATAAATGAAGGGTGGAGGTGAAAGGGGCAAAAAATCGCACTTCTCGAAAAGAAAAGCAAGTAAGAAACGTACTCTGGAAAAGCCTGCAGACAACGGGCCCTGGGATAGATGTACCGACAGCTCTTCTCCACCAAGGAGAGCAACCTTTATGATGGAAGCAGTGCGTGAGCAAGCAAAGGAAGGAGTAGACAAGGTCTGCCTCCACCCCTTCCCGAACGCCTCGCCTAGCTCCAAGAGGTCGGCAGCGACTGCTCCACGGTACATCAACAAAGACCCCTTCAGTCGCTAGGCGAAACTCGAACAACAAAGGCCCAGAGACAGCCAGGACGGGGCCGGGGGCGGGACGGATGAAAGAAGGCAAGAGCAAAGGACTCCAACCCGTGGGGGCGGAGGCCCGTCAGTGGGAAGCAGTGGAGCAGCGCTCGGCGGTCCGCTGTGCACAATACGGAGATGAAGAGGACCTGGCCTCCACGCCTCTCGCACCCTCTCGGATCCCCGCGGGCCCGAATTCAGGCCGGGGAAGAAGAGGGGGAATTTTCCCGACCACAACTCCCTTCCCCCAGCCGGAGCTGCAGACAACCACCACCGCGACAGCGGCGGCCACACAAAGACGCCTTCCTCGTACGCCCCGCTCCCGTCCGGGCGGCGGCGCCAACGATGCCGGAGCAGCGACCACCGCCGCTCGGCCGCCAGGCTCCGCTCGCCCCCGTCCCCCCGGAGCTGGGGAAAGGGGGAGGGGACCGCCGAGCGCCCTCACCTGGCACAGCTGCTGACAGTACTCGGTGGCCGCTTCCACGGCCGGCACCTGGCTCTCGCGCAGCTGGCCCTCCAGCTCCTGGAGCCGCTCGCCCAGGCGCTGCAGCTCTGCGACGCAGCCGCCTCCGCCGCTACTCAACCTCTCCTGCTCGGCCTCCTCGTCCGCCATCTTCACACCCCGCTCCGTCGCGTACGCACCTGGGTCACGTGACAACACAATGCCACGTTCGGCGGGTCACGTGCCGGCCGCGCTCGCGGCCGCCGCGCACGTACAAAGGGCCCGGTGGGCCGCGGGGAGGGGGGAGCGGCGCGAGGGAGCCGGAGGGTGAAGGCTGGGGCGGCGAAGGGCGGGGCCGAGGCGGTGCGGAAAACCGCGGTTCACTTACCCCGGAGCGGGAAGTGGGCCGAGGCGACCGCGAGAGGCGGGCCCGGAGGAGGCCTTCGCTCGGTCACGTGGGCGTTGCGCTGCGGAGAAGCCTGGGGAGGGGCTGCTGGCCCCGGCGTTTAGGTCCCGGCGAGGCTTTCCCGGTCCCCGGAGTCTTCCGCGGTCATAACCCCCCAACTCCCAGGAAGGCGGTACGGAGAGAGCTCTCGGCCGCCGGGAGCAATCCTTGCATTGACGGCTGGCCAGGAGGCCGGCCAGAGGCAAGGGAAGAGGAAAAAGGCAAAATCCACCCATGGACCACAAGCATGAGAGCCGAGGCAGGACTGAACTGTCAAAACTGTCTTGACTTCTCTCACCCGCCTGAGAGGAGGAATCCAGTAAGTGAGGCACCAGATCTCCTGCCACTTGACTCTCCGCTCAGCTCCAACAACGCCTCTACCCTGGAAACACATTCTCTAGGGGGGTGGAGGCAACAAAGGAAAACAGCAATTGGGTCAGAGCAGAATGAGGTTTTAGTCTTTAGTCTGAAGAACGGAACAAACTCATGAGAAGGATAATTTTAAAAGAAGTCAAATAGGCTATGATATCACGAACGTTGTACCAGATGATTTTTAAACCACAAAAACATTTCTAGTGTGATAACTAGCTAATCTTTTTCAACCCAAGCAGCCTGTACTGCTATATGAAAGCTCTTCAAAGAAAGTAGGTCAAGGAACAAAACAGCAATAAGGACTCCATTAAAAATCGTAATGGAGGAGAGAAAATTGATGCTAAAATAAAAGAGCAAGGTTGTCAAGAATTATAAGTATCAGAGCATTTTTCTGCTTCCTGCTATAAATGGAGATGCCATTCTTAATCATGTTTACTTATAAGCTGGAATGAATGAATACTTGACATTAAAAGAGTAGGTGAGGTAGTACAGAAAGCTACGTACTTAATCCTAGAATCTAAAAAACTAATACTTCGTTGATATTAAAGTATTAGATAAGAGGCCTGCCTTAATACTGAATAGTCTACAGAAATTTAGGAACAATGATAAAGATGATGTAGCCTTTTCACTACTGTTCAGTTGAGGTATATTTAATGCTACTATGTAATTTTATCTAATGCTACTATGTAAAGAATTCCTGTTGGTGCTTTATACTTTTCAAGATATTCTAGTAATGGAAAATGTTCTAGGTGTCATCTAGAGTGTTCTGTATTGCATCAGTGGTGGTCAGATTTTAAATGCACCCATATGCAAGGTGAGTGTTGGTGATTAACCCCTTATGAAAAACAGTATATCAGGTAGGTTTACATATTAATAAGGTAGGAATATTCAACTGTTTACAGAAGAGACTGGAGAGTACATTCAAAGGCTGAAAAGAAATGATACAGTAGTTTCACCGAGCTGCAAAGATAACAAACACACCCCCACCCCACCCCCACCACCCCAGATCTTACTCTTGGACACTATCACTGAGCCGTGTGCTTTTTTTTTTTTTTTTTGAGACAGAGTCTCGCTTTGTAGTTCAGGCTGGCCCTGAGCTCATTATGTAGCCCAGGCAAGCCGCCTCGAACTCAGCAGTCCTCCTGTCTCTGCCTCCCGAGTGCTGGGATTACAGATGTGAGTCACCACGCCCGGCTGCGTGCTTTTTAAATATTTGCTGCTCACTTTTCCAAATAGTTTAGATATCAAAAAAAGTTTTGCATTTATATTATCTTACAATTCCAGTGAAAAATATAAAAAGAGAAATATGAGATTAGCTAAATATGCCACTAATTCCAAGGACTTAGAAGATGTCGAAGGTCAACAAAACTGGTTTTTAGTTTTGATTTTTTCTATTGAGACAGAGTCTGGCTGTGTAGCACAGGCTGGCCTGGGACTCATAGCATCCTCCTTCCGCAGCCTTCAGAGTATGGGAATTGCAGGCTTGTGTCACCAAACCTGCAATAAAGCTATTTTTTAAACTTTAAGTGTAATGGCTTACATTACACCTAACTGTCGAAAGAAAGAAGAGGCAAGGAGAGCTAGAAAGGACCATATCCAAAAAGAGACAAAGCCAAGTGCTGATGTTTGAACGAATTGCCAGGGCAGGGTGGAAGGGTGAACGTGAGGCCTGTGTATTTGACTTATTGTGTATTTGTGAGTGCACACAGGCTGAATCTCTGCATCTCTAGAAATAAATAAATTTCTGCAGACTGTAAGGTCATTTTTACTGCTTACCCACAGTAAGCCTATCACTATGGAGATTTGCTTAGCAAATTGCTTCTAAGTATTTTTACTGTCTGATAAATGTCTCTCAGCGGGGACAGCCTTGTCCTTCATTTTTATCTGGTCTGTGAAACTTGCCTCCTGGCCCCTCCATTCCTTTTCCTTTGCATATACAGGTAGGAGGATAGTTTAGAGCTTCCGGGAAGTGTAAGAACTGGGTCAATTTCATTAATACCCACATGTTGAGTACTTAATATTCTCAAGAAGTATTTGATTTAGGAAACCAATCCAAACCCTGCCTTGAAGAAACAATTCTGTGGGAAAATGACCGCAGTAACCACACGTGTCATTTAATCAAAATGCACGTAGATACAATTTAGTCTGCTGTGTTACCTATTTGGACTAGATGCCAACCGATTTTCAAGTCTGGAACGTATTTTATAATTAAACGAGAAGGATTGGAAATGGTATCGTTTCACATATCTGTCGAGGATTCAGAGATCTTATTATCCACAAACATGGTGTATCAACAAGTATATGTGACACTGCCTAATTACATGTGTGCTTTACCAATCAATTCATATGAAACACCCCCCTCCGCCGCCCCCCCAACACGACCGCTTACTAAGAAGTTACTAGGAGAAATCAGAGGCTCGACCCATAAAACAAGAATAAGCTCCGGGGCCAAGGGCCTCTTTCTTCTCCTGGGAAATTGGTGTCCACGCAGCGAGTACCCACCCATTTTGAACGCGGGGCTACCGTGAGGGTCTGAGGCCTTCACTCCCAAGAGACTGATTTCAGGACACTGTATATCTGGGAGTCAGATATAGAGCACTACCCCCACCCCTGAAAGCAACAAAACTAGAGGGAGGAGATAGGTGCGACCGCTTTCGGCCCCTCGAGCCTGCTCTGGCCGCTCTCTCCGGCTGTGCCCCTGACTTCCCCGGGCCAAACGCGCTGGTGGTCTCTTTTTCAGCGATTCTTGAAATACCAAGGTAGAAGGCAGCACGGGAGCTGCTTTCTGCCTACAGCAAGCAGGCGCCGCCGGCCCGGGGCCGCGCCGGGGACTCAGCTCCCCGGGTTAGAGGCGAAAGATCGCGCACAGCTGAGCGCGGCTGCCCCCTCCAGCCCCCGCCCAAGAAGCCGGGGTCCGACCCGCCAGAGCCCGAGCGGCACCAGCTCCCTCAGCTCCGCTCCGCCGGCCTCGTTGGCGCCTCCCACCCAGCCGAGGCCAGGCTCGGCTCCCCGGCCGGCCGCTGCCGGCCGCGCGATCGCCCTAGAGCTTCGCGATTGACCGGGTTCAGGTGCCCGAGCCCGGCGGCCGCACCCTGACGTTTGTTGCCCCAGCTTTTCTCCCAGCTCTGCGGATCAAACCCTTTGCGTGGTCGCGCCTCCGGGCCCAGCACCACAGCCCTCCCGGGACCTCCAGGTGGCGAAATTTTGAAGCCTGTCCGGGGCGCAGCCGGCTGGAGGCCTCCAGATCCGATCAGGAAGGGATGCTCGGGTCCGTGCCGCGGAGGCCGCGGCGCGACGCTGCTGCCTGACCTTGGGCACTCGGCGTGCGGCTTTCCTGACGGCCGGAGGCCGGGCCTCGCACCCGCAGCCTGCGGATCTTAGACGCGAGGACGCGAGGACGCGAGGGCCGGATCTGTCTGCAGTTCGGTCCAGTAGAAAGTGCCCCCAGAGTCGGAATCCGTGCTGTACCCGTGGACGCGGAGGCAGCACGGGCTGCAGCGCTCTCGACGTCTGTTTGAAACAGACCACACATTTCCAGAGAAGACATTTTTCTGGAGAGGAAGAGCAAAGAGATCAAATAAAATGCCGAAAACAAAAGACGGGTGCTGGACCGCCTATTAAAACGAACCCAAAAAGCACAGATCACATTTGAGAGGATTAATTTGAGTCCTTGAATTTAAAAAAAAAGAACATATAAGAACAAATCACTGAGGACAGGTATTTTTATTGCCTATTTGGTTTTTTTTTCTTTATGAGAAAAAGTCAAATGTAAAATAAGCGTGAATAATAATATTTTAAACGGAGTACCTTTGCTAGGCATAGTGACCCAAGACAGCTACTCTGGAGGCTGATGCAGGAGGATAGCGAAATCAAGAGCAGAATTTAAAAATAAAAAAGCGCTTGTAATGAAGCTCAGTGATAGAGGATTTCACGGGTTCAATCCTCAGATATAGGGGGAGAGGAACCTCATTTATCCAAACTCTTAAATTAATTAACATGAGAATAATAACAAAATGGAGCTTTTGGAAGCAAAGATGGAGTTTGTACAATTTCTGACCAAATCCTTGAGTTGATTCATAGCACTTCACTGAAGAAGCAGAAACATGTGAAGTACCTTTTCTGTATTTCTATGTTTTAATCATTGCATATCATTTGCCAGAAACCTGGTGGTAGAAAAATATCAGAGAATTTCATCTTTGTGGCATTTGAATTTTTAAAGGGTAAGACTGTTGAGGTGTGATGAACTTGGAAATGTTTTTGCTTATTTCTATTCTAAGACATATTCTTCAATATAACAAGCCATACTAATTAATGCAAATTTGAATATTTAATATTCTATTCATATTTTGAGCAAAGATCAAACCCAGCAAGCATTTTCTACCACACCTTTACAAAAATGTTTATTTACTCATTATGCCTTTCCCAAAATTCTCCTCCTTTTGAGTTCCTCTGTAAGGAGAGCTCCTTAACAAAGGCTGTTCCAGTGAAGTAAAAATCTGAGAATAGTGTTTATAGACAAAGCAGATTTACTTGTTTCACTTCCTCTTAGATCCTTTCCCATTCAAATAAACACATCCCAAGGATCCCATATCTTTGACCTACTGTTTACTGTATTTTTTTTGACATTGGTCATTTTGCTTTTTAGTGTAGTCACTGCATAGACGACCTTTGCTCTCCTAGCTAAGGAGGGCATATAAAGACTGTATCTTATATGCAGTCTCCCTTTTGTAATATACCTTGGCATGTTACAATATAGTAAGTAGTCAAAAATGTCCATTAATTTAATTAAATTCATTATACACATATAGAGAGAACGGATACCCTCTAAACTTCAGAATTTTATTTATGAGTGTCTTTAAAATATTTTAGAAGACCTAGATTTTATCAATACTTACCTATAATAAAAAATAGGGAGATGGGGCCAGAGATTTAGCTCAGTGGTTCTGATGCCTGACTAGCAAGCGCAAGGTCCCAGGTTTGATC
>PVIC010004516.1:0-62260 GCA_004025085.1 Thryonomys swinderianus
TGCTCAGTACATCAGGAATACCAAATGTAACAGGTCCCTCAGCAGGAAGCGCGCTCAGTACATCAGAACAACAAGGAGTCACACAGGTGACCCGCTAGGAAAAGAGCTAGGAAAGTCGAGCAGAAACCCTCTCGTGGCCACGTGCATCCACCCAACACACAGTCATATTTCAAAGCCGTGTTCTCACAGCCAGGACCCAGGTAGCACTCAGTGTATTCCTGATGAACATTTTCTGCAGAAGTAGTTGCTGCAGACTGCCTGCTTTCTTGGTAATATATCCAGAATTTATAGCAAAAACCTCCACGTATCATCATGCAGAATTGACTTTGTTCTCCAAAGGAGTCACACAGGTGAAGGTCCCAGCTCTGCCCTGGGCATCACAGCACCTGGGACCACCGGGGTCTTTGTTGTTCTCAGAGGTGAAGATAAAAGGAGTCAAGTCCGCAGGTTTGCATAGGGCAGAGCTGGTCTGCAGGCAGGAAAGCTCAGCCCAGTCATAGTCCCAACTGTCCAATTAATTTTCCCAGATAGGATTTTCCTGACAATGCTCCAGTAACTGCATTATAATCCGTTCAATACAGATCCCACTTCTAAATAGGGGAACACTCTGAAGCATTGGGGCTCAGGACATCAACATAGGAATTCAGCCCACAACATGTCATGCTTTTAAAATATAGCTGGTATTAGCTTAAAAGCATGAATCCTAGTATTATTGTCATGTCGTTTTCTGTCTCTGGCAGACAGTACTTCTACGGTCCAGGGATGACACGGGAAGAGCCAGGCTCTCACTTTGTGTTTTCCTAAGAAATGAAACATTAGGATGCATGGTTAAGAGAGACAGAGAGGGGAGAGAGAGAACAGATTAAAATTTGGAGAACAAAGTCAGTTCTGCATGATGATACGTGGAGGTTTTTGCTATAAATTCTGGATATATTACCAAGAAAGCAGGCAGTCTGCAGCAACTACTTCCACAGAAAATGTTCATCAGGAATACACTGAGTGCTACCTGGGTCCTGGCTGTGAGAACACGGCTTTGAAATATGACTGTGTGTTGGGTGGATGCACGTGGCCACGAGAGGGTTTCTGCTCGACTTTCCTAGCTCTTTTCCTAGCGGGTCAGGTGAGGGTGCAGTGGCAACGTAGCTGGCTTTGGGGTCCACCTGTGGGACTGGTCCAGCACATTTCTGGGTGTGCCAGTTGAGTCGTGGGGTGTGGCCTTCAGGCCTGTGTCCAGTTGGCCCTTCTGGTCGGCTGCTGTTGCTCCGCTGTGGTCCCCAGACACCTCGAACGGTTTCTCGCCACCACACCCTGTGCCATGACGCTCCTCCTGCCTTGCAGCCGGCTGCCCACGGGTGGAATCTCCCGAGACTGTGGCCGAGTTAAGGCTCTGTGCCTGTAAGTTGTAGGTGTCAAGTACTGGGCCTGGTGGGCAAGCTGACTGGTGTATGTGGTAAAATGTGTGAACCTATTGAAAACAGATGATATTCGATACACATTAAATTAGCTTCGCATTGAACAGACTACCTCTCTGCAGACAGCCCTCCTGGGAACAGTGACTGGTTTCACTTAGCAAGGGGGGGACTCGTTTCTTTTACCCAGGACTCTCCCATATGATACCCAAAACATGTGTCACATAAGCGGGCATAGTTAAAGACAAGAAGATTGAGTTTTAGGGTATGATGTGCTATCGGGCAAAGCTGGTAGAGTCTGGCACAGAGAACCTTGGGTGGATCTGCTCTTTGTAAGCTTGTGATTACTTTTGCCATGGTTTGCAGTGGGAACACAAAATGCGCAGCACCCAAGAGCATCCTCTTCGAGTGCATTCAAAGCAGCCACCATGTTCCGTGGGGACATGCTGTGGCTCTGAGACTCGTCTGCAGGTGCCGGCAGGTGACTCTGGAGTGTGTTCTGCCTGCTAACCCCCTGGCACACAGATGGGCAAGAGCAGGTCCCCGCGGAGACCGAGCCAAGACTAGAGTGCCCTCCTCTGCAGAAGGGGAGGGTCCGGATGCCGTCCGCTGTCCCTGCTGCCATGGTGACAGCTGAAGCCGCCCCAAACTGCCTTGAGCTCCTTCACTTCCTGACGGTCTGCAGAGGCTCCGAGGAGGAGTGTGTGCTCCACGCTGCCCACGCCGCCTCCGAAGCTCGCCTGAGAACGATGCCCCTCGATCTCTTGCTGGTGTTCCTGCCTTGTGCATCTTCACGAAGACACTGGCACGTAACAGAAAAGAGAGAGGAAGGTGAGCTCCATCAAAGGCACCATGAAACCGATTTATGTCTCGCCCCCAAAATGAGCACCCTGGTTGTTCACCCACCCAGACATCAAAACATTCTGTTATTTTAGCTCCCCCAAAATGTGTGTGCGCTTGACGTACCTCCCGACCTCAAATCGCTGGGAGGCGTCAGAGTTCTGTGCAACACAGGGAGGGAGGGAAGCCAACGTCTGTGGCCAGGCTGAGATTGCTGCACTGGGAAGATGACCTGCTCAGAGCCGCGGGGACACTGGCGAGAGGGGCTCCTGGAAGGACACCCCAAGAAGCTCCATTTCACGACGATCTGGAGGCTGAGCAGCCAGGCAGGTCTGGTACACCCACACGTGCCAGGGCTTCCGGCCTCAGGCCAGCAGGAGGAACGTGGCCACTGAAAAGGGGAGCAGCTGGTTACGGGCATTCCTGTTTCGGTGGCTGAATGAGGAATTGTACATATTGTTCAATATTTGGAACAAACAACTGGTCAAAGGAAATTCCAGCTTGCCGACTTTGCTTTTATTTGCGTAATTCTTACATGTAGTATGTTATGGTTAACAGAACATAAAACTATAGTATTCTATTATACAATACAATCATTAAGAATTGCAGCTCTGTATAAACAAGGTATGCTGTATAAAACAAGATACTGAGTGGGCCGGAGATTTAGCTCCGTGGTTCTGGCACCTGCCTAGCAAGAGCAAGGTCCCTGGTTCTATCCCCAGTAACCACATACAACAATACTGGGCGAGGTGACTCATACTCAGCAGCATCAGTACCACACACCACAGTGCCAGGTGTGGTGGCTCACGCCTGTCATCCCAGCGCTCGGGAGGCAGAGGCAGGAGGGTTGCTGAGTTTGAGGCTTGCCTGGGCTACATAGTGAGCTCAGGGCCAGCCTGAACTACAAAGCGAGAGACCCTGTCTCAAAATAAAAACAAAAACAAAAAAAATCAAGATCCTGAGGCTCCATAAACAAGAGGCACAGAAATGTACAAAATTTTAAAAAGGGAGGTCATAGGTCCATGTAGCAGGTCATAAATCTGAACAATCATTAAACAAGTTATATTTGTAGCCTGAGGGAGGAGCAGATGGGCAACGGGAAATGGCTGTGCTCCATTAACAGGAGAGAAAATGCAGCTTTCTACCACCTCTGCTGCTCTGCTGCAGCTTCCAGTACGCATGCTCTGAAACTGTGTTACAGAGAAGTAAACTGAGGCCCAGAAAGATCACACAACCGTTTGAAGTCAGAAAGGTAGTTGATAGGTCATTTGTATTTTTAGGTGCTTATCACTGAGATCCAAATCTGGTTTTTAATCTTTCTCAGGTATTTGAAAACCAAATGAAATGATTCATATTTTTCCCCTGGGGGATGCCAGCAAGAAGGGCCGCTCTGTTTTCCGAACACAGGCTCTGGTGCCCACGGCCGCTGCCCACGGCCGCTGATTACCGAGGTGCCTCCCTCCAGAGGGATCAGCACCAAAGGTCGTGAGAAGGCTTTGGAGGAAGCCTCCACTGTACGCCGTGGGGAAAGAGCTTTGCAAAAGGCTTTGTATTCCTTTATTCCATCCCGTACTTGTTTTATTAATAGTTTATGAGTTTGGCTAAATCTGTGGGTCTCTACAAATCATATCCTCTACCACGATGACTTGAGATAGAAACAGGCAGTCAGCTGTAACAATTTATGGCAAATGCTAAAGATTAGTAGAGCCCACAGACTTTCAAGTCCTCGATGCAGAAGCCAGTTAGATCCAATTGAATGAAGTATTTTTGTAAGCCTTTCTTAGAAGGACTTCATGGTCTTTTTTATATCTTATCAAGTGGTGGCTTCGGGGGGAGGAAGTGGCACAGGCCGACAACCAGCCCGTGACCCCGAGGGGGCGCCCTTCAGGAGGCTTTCCTGGTAAACCACTAGGAATTTGCCCATTTCCTAGGGCAAATCTGGTTACTGCTATTATCCTTTTTTCTCGATTCAATTGTGTGGTCTGCCCACATTTAAAAGTACTCTTTATCTCAGTTTAAACGTTGAGGATGCACTCAAATCTATTTTTATTTTTTCTTCAAGACCACAAGCATGAGATAAGAAAGAGTCGGTGTCCTCATGACCAGGTACAGATAAGGGGATGGAAGCCATAGAAGACTGGGAAACTTGCCCCTGGTCACACAGCTGGTCCGAGGTGGGACCTGGGTAGTGACAGGAATCTCCCGGCGCTCTCGCTACAGAGGCAATGACTCATCTTCCCCCGTGTCCCTTTCGACACCGAGTGTGCCATGAGGCGCTCGTCCGCAGGTGGCTGTGGTTCAGGACAGAGGAAGGCAGCAGGAACCACACAGCCCTCCCCTCCACTGGCTCACCCTGCATCTCTGGAGAAACAGTGGCATATGTGTACGCGCGCGTGTGTGTGTGCCTGTAGTTTAGTATTAGTATTTGGCTCACATGTAGGTCCATCTGTAGGCCAGGAATATAAACATGACTTCAGTATGACAGCCTGGGGGCAGAATTTCTTCTTTTCCAAACATCCAGGCTTTTTTAACCACTGGTGGAAGTTTCACATTTATTAAAAGCAGAACAAAAACAGAAGGTTAAGGGGAAAATAGGTTCTGCAAAGTGAGTTTGGGCTGAGTAAAAAGAGAAGAAAGATAAATAAAAATACACCCTACAGCATATTGTCAGCTACCATGAAAAGTCTGGTATCTGCAATTTTTGCATTTAGGGGCTTCAACAAATCAGGTGAAGCTTGTCTATACTCTAAAAGTTAATCTTTTTTTACTAAAAGTCAATTGATTATAAATATTAATCACTTCTATAAAAATTAGCCATCACAATAAAAAGTCTGTCGTACTCTAGTAAGTATGTCTACAACTGACGTGTGTCCCTTTGGATGAAAGCTAGCAAATTATGACTAAGGACATTCAGTACTAAATAACTTCTTTTCCTAAAACGTCGAAGGGCAACATTTACAAAACTCAGATTTCTAATGAACTTAGCCTTTCTGGTTTCCCTCACTACCGCTCCTGTTTTCAGTGTGGACTCTGAGCTCTGTTAGGAGGAAGCACAGAGCACAGACACTCCTACCCGTTCGGTAGGTTGTCTCTTATTATTGGTTGTTTCCTTCGCTGTGCAGAAAGTTTAGTATTTGACATGACCCTGTTTGTTGCTTCCTAGTGATATTTCTGTGCCATTGGAATTTTGTTCAGCAAGTCCTTGCCTGTGTCTTTAAGAGTTTTACAAGACAGTCAGCGCTGTCAGAGCCTCCTGTGGCAAATGGGGGATGTGACCGGCTCTGACCGCTCAGGCAGCTGGTGTCACCAGGCGTTAAGGTTGACTTCCCCACGCACCCGTCATCTCCCAGTTCGAAGGCTGGTGCAGCATGTAAAGACCAAACCGGCCACGTCTTTTATAGTCACCCCCACCTCAATCGGGAAATTCCTGTAAGAGAAGCTGTAGGACTTTGCTCTTCTCTTGACTGTAGAGATGAGCAATGACAGATAAGTAAGAGAAATTAGAAAATGAGGAGCGTGGGCAAGTTGGATTTCACTGTGTCAGCAAAAATCAATGCACTGTTTCCTTCCCTGAGTTTAAGCATCCTTAGCTGGACCACAGCCCGCCTTGACAACCTAAGTGTTCACATGTAGGAAGAAGCGTGTGTGTGTGCGCGCGCGCGCGTGTGTGTGTGTGTTCATTCTCATCTGGTGCTGCATAGAGAACTCAGAGTTTATCACCTGCCTGCAGAGTCCCTGGGTGGCATGAGATTGTACCCTCCCTGTGGCCATTGACACTTTTTCCTCTGGTTGACCTCAGGAAGAGGCCTGTGGTCCACAGATGGCTCTGACCCTGTACCTCTTCCTTGAGTGTGGGGGGTGTGCTAATGCCAGAGCTGGAAAATTCTGCTGGCTTTGAGCTTCTGTAGATGCCGTCCTTCCTTAACACCGCCTTTCAGAACTATTAGTCTTTGAAAATTGCTCTGAGCTATTTTTAAGGAGTCTCAGAACAAAAAGATTATTGAGAAAGGTGAGAGAAGCAAAGTCCCACTGCTGCTGAGAGCAGTGCTCGATGGCCTTTATCTAGGTCTGTGTCCTCCCGAGGCAAAGGGGAACTCAGCTAACCGGGCCAACTGAGGGTCAGGAACCCCGAAGCCAGGAGTTCGGCCCTCACTGCGGCTGCTTCTGTCTGCAAGGTCTGGTCCTGCGTGGGTGCAGAGCAGGCCGAGGCCAGGTGGGCATGCAAGGTGGCAGAGAACACTTCCTTCGGAGGGTCCCCATCGCTGCACAGGTGGCCGTCAGGGTCGGGTCTGTAGCCGGTCAGGGGATTTCGGAGAACAGACCCCTCGGAAGTGGAAGGGAGGCGCAGGACTGGGAGCTGCAGAATGCTCGGGGCACCAGATCTTGGAGGAGACTGAGCCCTGAACACCAGAAGCACTGGACGGTGGGGTGCAGCTTCTTGAGAGCTCGATCTTGGAAGAGTGGAAGAGCTAGCGTCTTAGGTCCCCCCGGAAAGGGAGGTGCTGTGAGCAGAGATGCACAGATGATACATGTCTTCTACAGGACGAGAGTTTTGAAGCCCACCCTGGGAAGCACCTTTCCTCATAATCCAGCAGCCTCATTTAGATCCGTGGCCTGTTTGGTGTCTTCTGCGGAAGCTGTTGCTAATGACCACCTTCTTTCTGAAGTTTGCTCTTCCCTTTGCTCCCACGGTGAAAACTTCTCTTTCCTCCTCTACAAACTTTTATTTAGAGTTCCTTTCTTTTGCACTTCTCTCCCTGGGCCCCGAGCTTGCAGTGGTGTTTCTGGCCTCCCCGGGTAACGCGCGTTACCCAGCGTCCTGTGGTCACTGTGTGATTTCTCTGTATTCCTTTGGCTTCATCTACGGACCCCACTGTGCGGCATCCCGAGTCTGAACCCCTTCGTGAGCCTCAGTTTTATCTCGCAGCCGCGCAACAAACTTTTCCCAGCAGAAGCGTCCCGGATACCTCACGCTCAGTGCGTCTGGAAGCCACACGTCCTGGGCCCTCCAAACTGCCTCTGCTCCCTGGGGTCCCGTCCTGCTCAGTCGTGGTACCACCACCCAAAGTGGAAGTCTGAGAGTCACTTTCAAATATTGTTCCCCCTCAAATGAACACGCTGCCTTTCAGTGGAGTCAGATAACCAGTGTTTTCCTCACATGGCGTGAACTTTCTCGCTTGCCTGGTGCTCTTCCTTCACTTCTGTGCCCACGTACTCCTACCCATCCTTTAAGGCCCAACTCAACTGCGCCTTTGATTGGGGGACCTGGGTGAACCGCTTCTTCGGGTGTGTTGTCCAAGGCGCTTGGATTGCTTTTGATCACTTTTCCTAAAAGCCACTGGGCTAGAAAATAATTTCACAACTTCACAACTTCATCATCGCAAGGACTCTCCGATCCTGAGAGGAAGGAGGCCGTGGAACCGGAAGAGGAGAGCAGAGAAAGGAGCAGGTGAGAAGACAGAGCAGCGAGTGGTGTGGACAAGGGGCTCATGGGCCCTCCACGTGCCAGCACATGGGGTGGATGTGCCTGTGTCACAATCAAAATACTCAAAACCGGGAGTCCCACAGCTGACAGACGTTAACCCTGGGCACTGGCTTCTTTTCCTGTAGATGTGTCACCGCTTCCACACAGAGCTGGTGCTACTTTTCTGATCATGCTAACTTGGTGATGGTTACCTTCCGCGCACAGAAAATCATACAAAAAGTCTCATAGTTTTGGATCACTGGGGTTGAATAGATACTTAAAGAAGGAGTGAGGTGCAGAGGCTTGGCACGGGAACCCTCGCTCAGGGCGATGGAGGATGTGCCAGAGGGCGGGGTGAAAGGGGACTCAGCCGGGTGCCCTCGGGGCGTCGGGTGCTGTCTGTGGGGAGAATTGTTAGAGCCGGGGTCTCGGTGTTTTCATCCACTCTATATAGCTTGTGTCAGCATTTCCTGGCTCTGTGGGAACACACCATCCCGTTGTATGGATGCAACACAGTTTGTATCTGCCCGCACTGTGGACATGCGGACATTTGGATTCTTCCCACCGTGTGGTGATTGTGAGTAAAACTCCTGTGAGCTTGTGTGTGGCTTGGCATGGACTCGGGCTTTCACTTCCCTTGGGTGGACACCGCGGGTAGAACCCTTCGGTCCCAGGGCCGCTCTCACCTGCCCAGCGGGAGAGAGGAGGTTGGGCTCCCAGCAAGCTGCAGAGACACGAACCCTCTGTCCTGGCCCACATCTGCCCATTTCTCCTCAGATTGCTGCCAGCTTAGGTTAATTTCCAGAGTCGTGATGCAATCTGTTTTGATAATTTTGGTCAGTATTTTCTCTGCTCTTATAAAGAGACAGCTGTTTGGAGGTCTTTCTTCCAGAAGACCCCTGACACCAGGGTGTGGCAGACTTCACTGTGTAAATGGCACGGTGCTGAAACTCCCATACTATTTGTTTTTGTTAATTTTTTGTTTTTAAACTCTTTTGATATGACTTGAACTGTGCTTGTCACGACAGCATAGCATTCCGGAGATCAGTCCACCAAATCACGTTACTCCCCCTGACTTGACGGAAAGACACATTAGTGGGAGCTCTTTGGTGACTCAGATTTCTCCTGAGATATTTGCCTTTCACTGCATGCAAGTAAGCTCCTTCTCTTTCTCTTTCGTTTTTCCTTAATCATTTTTGTAATCTTTATTGAGGTATAATTTGCATTCATTAAAAAGCTCCAATTTAAAAGTAGAATTTGATGAGCTTTGAAAAAATGTATAGTTCTGTCCACACCATCATAATTATGACATCAGTGGTTTGCATCCCTAAAACAGTCCTCGCTGTCCCTTTCCAGCCAGTAACTTCCTGTGCTTCGCCGTCCTGGGAAGCCAGGCTCCACTTCCCACTCCCGCAGCAAGATCCCTTCTTCCTGTGCTTGTGCACAGGACGTGCTCTGTGACCTGTCTTGTGTCTGGCTCCTTTCTCTCAGTGGGTTACCGCCGAGGTCTGTCACCAGGATGGATCTGTCCACATTCGGATCCTTCTTACTACGGTGTAGGATTCTGCTGTGTGGACACGGTGCCGCTTGGTTTCTCCATTTGTCAATTAGAAAGCATTTGTGTTGGTCTCCTGTTTTGTACTGTTTTGCATAAAGCTATCAACTTTTACATACAGATATCAGAAAACATGCATTTTTACTTCATTTAAGAAAATACGAGGAGTAGAATTACTGCTCAAATGATCAGTCTAATTTTCCAAGAAAGTGGAAAGTGGTGATGAATGATGTTGAGTGTCTTGGAGTGTCCTTTGCCATCCATAGTTCTTTTGCAGAAGGATTATACACATTCCCTGCCAATTTGTCATCAGCCCACTGCCTTCCTATTATCAAATCGTAAGATGTCTAAATATACACAAGATTCAAAACTGCACATGTTTTTTCATAGTTTCTTCCAATATGTGGCTTGATTGTCATCTTCTCATCCTTAATAGCAGCATTTGAAGGTCAAAGCCACTTAATTTTGATGAAATCTAATTTGTCAACTTTTTCCATTCATGATTTTGCTTTTTATGCTCTATTTAAGATATTTTTGTCTCTGGCCGGAGATTTAGCTCAGTGGTTCCAGTGCCTGCCTTGCAAGCGCAAGGCCCTGAGTTCGATTCCCAGTAACCACATACAATGCTGGGAGTGGTGGCTCATGCTCACCAGCCATCAATACCACATACCACAGTGCCAGGCATGGTGGCTCACGCCTGTAATCCCAGCACTCGGGAGGCAGAGGCAGGAAAATTGCTGAGTTTCAGGCTTGCCTGGGCTACATAGTGAGCTCAGGGCCAGCCTGAACTACAAAGTGACACCCTGTCTCAAAAAAAAAAAAAGATATTTTTGTCTCACCTAAGTCGGTATCCTTTTCCCAACTTGTTTCTGGAAAATTTCTGTCCAAAATGTTTACATTTAGTTTGTAATCTACCTTACACTAAATTTCATAAATGGTAACAAGTGAAGTCCAAGGCCCTTTCTTTTGGTCTGCAGTGGGGCCAATTATTTTGATGGAGTATGTTGAGAAAGTGGTGATTTCTTCTTGAGAGGTTTTTGCTGCATTTCTCTTGAAAACTTCACTGTTAATATATGGTCCACTTCTGAACACTGTCCTATTCCACTGGTCTGTCAAAGTACCTTCACAGTATGATTTCACAGTCTTGATTAATGTAACTTTTAAAAAGTCTTGGAATCAGAAAACTTAGGTCCTTGAATTTTCTTCATTTTCAAAGTTATTTTGTCTTTTCTAGGAAAAACATATTTCTGAAATAAATGGGCACTTAAAATGAATAAACACTTTTCAGAAAAAGTACAAATGACCAAAAAATACAAATTAAAGCAACACTGAGATTCCATCTAACTCTAGAAAGAAGGGTCATCATCAAGAAATCAAAAATCGCCAGGTGTGGTGGCTCACGCCTGTTATCCCAGCACTCGGGAGGCAGAGGCAGGAGGATTGCTGAGTTCGAGGCTTGCCTGGGCTACATAGTGAGCTCAGAGCCAGCCTGAACTACAAAGCGAGACCCTGTCTCAAAAAAACAACACAAAAAACAAAACAAATCAAAAATCAAATAATAACATGACAGCAAGGCCATAGGGGAAAGAGGAACACTTCTTCATGGTTGGGAGAATGTTAATTAGTACAATCACTACAGAAATCAGTACAGAGATTCCCCCAAAAGCTAAAGTGATCTTGTCAATCTCTAAAACAATCTACTTAGAGTATCAATTAGAGTTTATTGACTAACAATCATTTTGGGAGATGTCATATGTAGTGACATTGGACTTATTTGCATATGTATTCTTTTATGTAGATGTTTTAAAATTAGTCTGTATTTTATAGTGTTAAATGTAGGTCTTAGTTCATATTTTAATAGTAATGTAAATTTTTAAGTAATATAAATATAAATTTCATCTTTAAAATTATATAAATTTTAATATAATTTTTATAATTTATTCCCTATTTCTCTTTCTCTATTTGTATACACACATATAATTTACATGTATGCATTAGGCTTTTATTGTACAGCTTTGCTAAACTGATTCATTAATTTTTGAAGCTTTTTCCTAGATGCTGGGATTTTCTACAGAGATGCAGAGATTTTCTACAGAGATACATTTATCTGCAAATCAAGCCAGTTTTCCTTACTTCTTTCTGATTTATCTTTTCTTTTCTTTTCTTGCCCTGTTATCTTTCCCTGGACTGCTAGGAAAGTGAAGGGTAGACACATGAATGGTGACACCCCAGCTTGGTTCTCAGTCTTAGGGGGAAAATATTCAGTCGTGAAACATAGCCTGCAAGGTTGTTTGTCGGTTTTTCAGAGGTATCTGTTAGCAGGACATGGTGTCTCCTGCTGTAGAGAATCTGCCATAAATCTCTGCTTAGTCCACCTGTCCAGGCAGCCCCCGCATTTTGACAAATTATGACTTAGTGCTTGCTCTGTTCTTATTCACCTTTTTGCACAGATCTGTGTTCAGCTCAGGACTCCAGACGACACACTGCAGGTTTCCACTGCTCCATCTGCTCCTGCTGTACAGATCCCAGCTCCACGGATCTCTTGACCCTGGGTCACTGATCATGGCCACTGGGTTTTATGTCATATCTCAGTGGAAGCTGGAAACTCTAGCACTTGCAAGTCCTATTGCAAGTCATTTTTCACTTCTCAGGATGGGCCTCTGTCTGTCTGTCTGTCTGTCTCTCTCTCTCTCTATTGGAGTGCCTACTGTCCGAGTGTAGCAACAATCCCTTCGTGTGTTTTCTGATATTCACACATGAAGGGAGAGTAGCTGAGATTCTTGTCATTTTGTTATGGTCAGGAACAGAAGTCTTGAAGTCTGCACTTGCTCTTTGTGACCATGACTTATGGTCACAGAAACTTCCAGAAGTTTCTGTGAAGTTCTGGAAGTTCTGGAAACTTCCAGAAGCTGACTCTGAAAGAGGAAAGGTGAGAAGTGAAATGGAAGCCATGTGTAGAGCCCGACACCACGCCTCTGGCTCTAGTGTTCTCAGGCTCGCGTTAGTTTGTTCCAGTGAAGGTTCAGGAAAACATGAATGTTCTTCCCACATCAGACTGACAGGATCTGAATCTGTGGATCAAGCTCTCATGAAATCTGCTCCCCAAATCTAATGTGCACCTCCACATGAGAACTGCTGTGGCCAGCTTCTGATAGATCCTTCAGGCCTCTATTGCAAAAGTGGTTCTAGATGCCAATGGAAGCAGTTTTTCAACGTATTCTAGGAATGCATAGCTCCTAACATCCACACGCAGGTTGGAATGGTTCCGAGGGGCTCTGGAGAAGGGGACTTTGACCTCAGTGTGCAAACAGTAGCAGCCTGGAAATTCCCGTAAATCTGTGCTGATTGTGTTCTGAATGGAAGGAGGCGGGACATTTAAATGTTTATATGGGAATATGTCAATCAAAGCACTTGGTAGTCACTTTGTAAATTTCAATGAGTTTGTTGTGTGCATTTGATTAGGGAGTTTAGTATCCCTAACACCCTGTTTTGGTGTTCTTAAGTGTGAAATGGTCTACTGTCATTATCTTCAATTTTTGTGACATGCATTTGACTACAAGAAAATGTTTTGGAATTTATAAAAAGAGGAAAACTTGTGCTCGCTTCGGCAGCACATATACTAAAAAGAGGAAAACTACAATCCACTAAGTAGTATGCTTTAAATAAGATAATTTAACTTATTTCTGACCTGAAAGTGACTTAGCTATCAGGGTACTTTAGAAATGAGACTATGCAAATACACATGGCTTTGATTTGAGTTCGCTCACAGGGGAAGGTAGGTTTACTTTTAGAAGAAATTAAAGACATATAAATTTCCAAAGTAAATACTTTAATGAACAGGCTAAATAAAATGTGCAGTGCTGTGGCTGTGTGTTTCTCCTCTGTAGTTATTTGCTCTTTAAATATTCTTTCTTTCGCTAGGGCGGGAAGCGCTCGGGTTTGTGTTGTCTCACTCAAACAGCACCGCCAGTCTGAGGCAGACACTCGCTCCTCTGTGGGACACGACGGTATAGCAGGAGAGATTCACGGCTCGCGGAGATCTCGGGGGGCTTGAACCACTGCTCACGCCTGGATCTCCCAGGCTCTGCAGACATTCCATCCAAGTTAGCCTAGGGGCGGAGTCCAAAGGGACTCTGAGAACCCATGGGCCGCCCTGGGGGCATCCTGGGGCGACTTGGTGCGTTTTCTGCTTCCGGAGGCAGCCTAGGGCCGAGTCAGCTTGGAGACTCAGTGACTCCCAGCACCCTCGCTGGCCATGGGCCGCCTGGCGTGTGACTGCGGGCATGGCCTTCGCCCTCGGAGGCTCACTGTCCATCCTGCGGGCATGCCTAGCCTGTGCGTGGTGTTTCCAGAGATTCCGAAGGAATATTTTTGACTTAATGTGTTTCCTTGTCATTGAAAATGCAAAGCTAAGGGGAATGTGGGTTGGATTAAATCCTTCAGCTTCAGAGGCCGCAGTAAGCTTCCTGACTTGACGTTGTGAATTCCAAGGTGCAGAGGCCAGAAAACTAAGCAGGAATCCACAGAGCGAACCCGGACACGCCGCCCCTGCAGGAGGGGATCCCTGGCTCCTCCTTCCTATTTCTGCGCGGTCTCCAGGGTGCTCCCTCCTGTCCTCTGCTGCTTGCCGTTGGGTGCCGAAACAGCACACTCCGTCCTTCAGCTTCCATCCAGTCTCATTCTGGGCCCATTTGTGACATTTGAAATCAAAGACCCTGTGCTCAGAAAGACACTGGTTCAGCGCGGCTCAGGGTCTCTGCTCCAGTTCAGCTGAGGAGACGGTGCTGTGTACACCCTCCAGGGGTTTTATCGCCAGAGATGTGGCTGGTTCTGCATAGGCCCTGAGCCCTTGAACTGTCCTTGTGAGTACGAGCATTTGGGTGAGTTTCTCTGAATCTGTTTCTAGGACTTCTGTTCCGTTAATTCAGGGTTCCCCTTTACTTGTCAAACAATGTTGTATCAATCAAGGTTCACCAGAGGAACAGATTTGATCATAGATAGATAGATAGATAGACAGACAGACAGATAGGTGCCATCAAGGACTACTGGGTCGGCTTCCAGTGGCTACCTGCAGAGTCTGGGTGTGAGAATGCAAACGAGCCATCTGTGGCCTGAAGAGTTGAAGGATCCAGTCAGAAGTGTAAGGCCTGGAACTCAGTATAGAATTGTACCCGAGCTCATACCAGGCAGCAGAGAGGTCTGTGCTGGAAACCCGGAGATGGTCGTCCAAAGACAATGGCAAAGGCTGGAGCTCCCGCAAGGAAGCAGAAGTGAGACTCGCTGCTTCCCCCTGTTTCCCAGCAGGCTGCAGGCCCCTTGCATGGAGCCTCCCATACACACCTGGCGTTGGGCTTCTGTCTTTAGTACGTTCGTCGTCCAGACACACTCAGCACTCAGCCAAACCAGTCGGCTGGACAGACGTTTCTGATTCACATTGACACCGTTCAGACGCCTGGCAGAGGAGCAGGCACTGCTGTGTCTGTGACCCCTGAGAACTAGCTGCATAGTGGAGGCCTTGAACTTGCCTGGGTGGGGAACCTGGGTGGATCTATCCAATTTTTTTAATGTATTTTAAGAAATATCAAATGCAAAAATTCAGACCCCTCAGCTTTACAGAAAATATTTCCTGCATGAAAGGAGTCTTCTTTGAGATCAGCCCTAGGCACAAGCTTTGAGGACGGCTCCTCGGGCAGAGGGCGCTTGGGCACACATGCACACACGCACGGCCCTTGCAAGTGCCTGGAAACCTGAGTCTGTAGAGTCTGCTGAGATTATTAGAAGAACCTTACCAAAAGGTTGTCTTTCATGAAAATGGGACCATTTTATCTAGAGGCCTTACAAGTTTTAGAGGAGAGTACTGTTATTAAGGGTTTGCAGGGAATCCGGTACATTGAACTAAAAAAAAAAAAAAAAAAGAAAGAAAGAAGAAGGGAAGAAGAAGAAACTGCAGTACATCGTCTAAAAAATATTGCAGTGACAATTCTCCTTCTTTACTTGGCAAAGTAATGCAGACCTGAAATGTCCCTGTGAAGCCGTGGTCAAGATACGAGTTATTACTTTGGCTCAGTGTCAGAATGCTAAAACATGAAGTATAGCTCAAGATAATAATTTTCTAGACCTTCATTGCAAATCATTCAGAAGTAAAGAAGGGCATGAAGCCTGGGCTGGCGGAGCGGGGAGCTTCCCAGGGGCAGGGGGTCCACAACCAGGAGCGATCCGAGCCCTGGAGCCCTTCTGTAGGGAGAGAGGAATCAAGGTCCCCGGGGGTGGGAGGAGCCTGTGGCGGTGAAGAAGCTTAAGAGGCCACGGGGCTCTCTGGTCCTGCCCAGGAGGGTCCGGGTCAGTGCTGTGAACTCTCCTGGGGACACTTCTTCAGTCACTAAGGATGAGAAACTGGTCCAAGGGACGGCAGGAGCAGCGTCAGGAACGAGTCCTTGCCTGCCAAGACGCAGCCGGATTTAAAGGGACACTTCCGGGGCCTCGTAAGTCTCACGATCTTCCATAAGCCCCTTGCGTGGACACAGGACCTGTGCCGCCTCGCGCGGGCCAAGCGGGCCTCAGAGGCCCACGCCCGGTGTTTCGTCTTCTTGTTCCTTCAGTGGCCCAGAAACCGGCGTGAAGACGTTTGAGCCGAAACACAGTCACACAAACACTAGTCATGCAAGCTGTGTTTTGTTACAAACAGTACAAACTCCAGATTGTTTTGGAATGTACGTCACGAATGATTTTAGTGTAAGTAAACGATGTAGTATTTAATAGGCATGGGTGGACAAGGATGTCCACGATCTTCGTGAAGCAAAAAAAAAGAAAAAAAGAAAATCATTCTCTGGAATTTTCTACGTAGAAATCCCAGGAGGCGGGAAGGGGCCTAGAAGGAGTCAGGCGAGGAGGAGGAGGACGTCCCCGGGGAGCTGCTGTGCACGCGCATGTGGGCACCACACTGGGGAGCCGGTGAAGAGGCCGCAGGGACGCCGGGCCCAGAGCGCTGCCGCTCCCTCTCCTCGGGCCCCGAGACTCCCCGCCCGTCTGCGCTCTGCGGCTCCCCAGGGGCCGCTGCCCGGCTCCGTGTCTCTGCTGCGCCCCTCGCCCTCCTCGCCCCGAAGCCTGACTTGGCCTCGCTCCTCTTGCTGCTGTTTTCCCACATCGAGAGCTCCTCGTGGGAGGCGCTGCGTACCCGGCGCAAACTGCAGAGCGTGAGTGGGTGGGGGCTGCCCAGGGCGGGGCCCCGTGAAAGAGCAGCCTGAGCTCCGAACAGAAGGCCGCCCGAGCGGGGTGGCTGCAGGCGTGCGCTCCTCCATCTCCGCCGCAGCAGTACCGGCTGCTGCTCTGCTCATTTGCGTGCGGAATTAGGTGAGGGACCGGTAGCCAAAGCGCTGTGTCCCGTGGGCGTGCGCAGAGCCTCTTGTTTTCCCTTCCATAGATGCTCACAAGGACTTTGTTTTTATTTGAAGCTCTTCTAATTTGCACTTTTGAGCCGTCAAGCCCCTGGTGTCATTTTGGTTTCCATGACACCCTCCTCTGCCCTGAAGCCCGCGCGCGGTCGGTAGCAGGACAGTTTCTGCAGGAGAGGCTGCCCCAGCCCTGCCCGGCCCCCTTCTCCCTGCCAGTCGTGTGCCGGGCGGGTGCAGAGGACGGTGTCCACGGCCCGTTCTGCAGGCCGAGCCTCGCACCGGTGCGCAGATGCTGTTTCTCTGTGTCTCCTGGGGAGAGCGAGGATTCCGTTCAGAGTTCCCTTGGCCTGCAGGACTGGCTGGACGGAGGCTGGATGCTTAAGGCGGGCAAGGAGCGCAAGAGAGAGGGAACCCATGAGGGGCATCTGGGTGGCATCTCCACCCTCAGGTCCATGCCAGGCAGAAACCCTAGAAAGATGGAGATGACCGGCCCGTCTGTCAGCAGAGGCGTGCTCCTCCTGCACTTGCGAGCCAGGCCAGTCTGGGGCCCGGGTCCCTGCTGTGCGGCGGGGCCCAAACCCGAGAGGCGGGGCCCAAACCCGAGAGGCGGGGCCCAAACCCGAGAGGCGGGGCCCAAGCCCGAGAGGCGGGGCCCAAACCCGAGAGGCGGGGCCCAAGCCCGAGAGGCGGGGTCTGCTGTGTTTCCTCCCACCGTGTGTGTGTGTGTGTGGGGGGGTGAGGGCCGGAGCTGGGACAGGGCTTGTGCTGTTACACATCAGCACTGGGCTAGAGGTCGATGTGCCCAGCACAGCACTACAGAAGAGAGGAGAGCTGCGTGACATTTTAAGGAATTGGACACTGTACCTGACACTTGGGGCAGAGGGGAGAACAAACTCTGAAATTAGGGTCATTGAGATTCTGCCACAATTATGTATTAACTCAAGACCCTGGCTGGCTGTGAAAAAGGCGAATCTTTTATTTCATATCGATAGTTTCTCTTTGAGAAACGATTTTTGGGGAGAAAAAAAAATTAAGACCTTAACAGACAACATAATCAACAGATACGGGTCCCTTCCAGGCGTCTGTTCAGCCCCAAAGGTAAAGTCTAACATGTGTCTCAAAACACAGCAGCTAATGCTGTGGGAAGCCCTTCATCCGGGACGCTAGAGACCACGTGCGTGGTTCAGAATTCAGCTGTTTGCGGATTTTGGAATACAGTGCTACGTCGGTTCACTAGCTTCATTCGTTCTCCGAGTTTGGCAAAGATGGCCACGTTCGTGTTCATGTGGGGAAGATGGCTGTAGTCGTTTTCATTACCTGATGCAGAGTTTCCAAACAGAAACAAAATTTTGTTAGAGACTTCTGTTATTTAAACAAAAATATCAGTGAACCGAGTGTATGTATATGTGTGCGATGCAGTGTCTTGTGGAGGAGATCCAAATCTAAGCGTGAAATTCATTTAGGATTTGTGTGTACCTCACACACATAACCTGAAAGGTATTTCATACAATATCTTTAATGATTCTGTGTATAAAGCCAAGTTTTATGATATGGAAATCCTGTCTGTGGTGTCCTGTCAGTAGGGCAAGAGCCTGGATTAGGGCATTTTGGATTTCACATTTTCAGATCAGGGTTACTAAAGTTGCATATTTTACAAAATTCCCCAAAGAGGAGAAAAATCCCCTTGACTTCGTGGGTTGCATACTGTGACCCATATCCCTGTTGCTGAAATGCAAATTGGGCCTTTTCTTTCTTCGTCTTCATTGAGAATAGAAAATAGATACCCGTTTGTCACTCTTTAAATAAAGGCTTTATGTGCAAAATTACTTTTGAACTTACTGCATGCAATCCTGTCTTCCACAGAAATTCCCAGGGCTTCTTATCTTTTTGTCTGAGTAGAGAAATAAGTTACCTGATTCATTTCTTATGTCCTTCTCTGAACTCCTTCCAAGAACAGTTCATCTCGCTTCTGCAGGCCCGGGCTGGACAGTATTCTTAATTAAGATGGGAATTAGCCAGGCCTCTCCTTAGACCTTGCGAGAGGAAAAATGCCCTGGAGGAAAGATTGAGCTGCGAGAGAGCTGGCACCTCCCTGCCCTGTCCCTGCTGGACAGGCCTTGGTGGGTGGTCAGCAGGGCAGCCGCAAGGCGGGAGACCAGGCTGGAATCACCTGTGATCCAGGCTGAGGTCAAAGAACTGCCCACGGTGTCAAATCCAGGAGTCATTAACAATCAGCAGTGCACTTTCCTTAAAATTCGGGCCTTTTCCGAGGACCTCATCCTAAACATTTCCTAGGTGATTTAAATTTCAGCAGGAAAAACCACTGACTTTGCAGAAAGAAAACTGGCCAAGTGGTTTGAGTGCTGGAGACCAGGGCTGTCTCTGATTCTCACTGAACCAGACAGCGTTTGCAAGAGGCACCCTCAGTGGGCGCTGAGCCCCGGACAAGTCATCGCATTGCAGTGAACCTTCAGGGGAAAAAGAAAAAACAAAAGGAATTTGATAAGGTTTATTCAACTAGCCTTGATTTGATTACTTTTTCAGTAGGCAAAGATTATTTAAAAAAGAAACATTTTTTAACTTGTCAAGATTTTGTTATTGGTGGAAGTTGAGGTGCGCCGAGGTGCACGATTCCGTCCCCGCGAACTTCCTACGATCAGCCTCACTGAGTTGTTCATTAGGCGGAAACGAACCCGCAGCGAGAAAGGGTCGGCAGCGCCGCTCAGAGCCCCGCCTGTGCGAGCCGCTCCCCGGGGAAGCTCCCGGGCCACGCCGGGCCCCACGGCTCTGCCTCTCTCGGATCACCGGATCGGACTCCTGCGCCCAGCGCGGTTACAGAACCGTCCTGAAGGCTTCCTGTCGCCGCGGTCTCGGCCCGGAGCTACTTCCTCTGCCCCGGCGGCCCTGCGCGGCCCCCTCCAGCCGCCCCTGCTTGGGGTACCCGCTGCCCTTACTGCAGTCACGGGAGCCGCCAAAGGCAGACGGGGCGGGGGCGACTGTCCTCAGGAGCCCGAACTCCCGGCCGGTCCTGCACCATCTTCACTGCTCACCGCCCCAGCGGGGAGCAGACACTGAGCAGGAAGCAGCCCCCAGGGAGCCGAGCACCCATCGGCCGGCAGCACTCCGTGGGCGCGGCGGGAGCGCACAGGGCTTCTGCCATCTGTTCCCCTGGTGCCATTGATTTGTTGTCTGATTTAAATATAGGGTTCAATATGCAGGTGTGTAAGTGCGGCATAAATAACACGGCGTCCTCCTCCGGAGCCAAGGGGCCTTCGTCTGGGGAACGGAGAGAATTTACGAGGAGCGAGGCGGCAGCATAAATATGTGGGCGCTTTGTCACGGGCCAGGGCGGAATTGGTCAGGAAGAGGAGCCGGGGGAGGGCGGGGAGGGCGGCAGGGCGGATGCCAGGAGGCACCGAACTGGGGCACGGGCCTGAGCGCCGGAGCCAGTCCCCGGAGACCTCCGGAGCAGCGCAGCACACGCTCCCCCGTTACCCTCTGTCCCCAGAGAACCCCGGGGACAGAGTGGGGTTTCCTGCGCGGTGGTGCCCCCTTCCCTGGCCCCCTGGCAGAGGAGGAAGGGAGGGCATGGAGGGGCCGCGCGGCTCGCCCCGGACGACGATGAGAAGCTGGCGGCTCCGGCTCCGCTTCCCCGCCGGGACGGCCGGCGCTGCGGACTAGAGGAGCCCGGGCTCAGGGTCCGGACGCTCCGCGCGCGGAAGGGAATGGCCACGATGTCGCTGCTGGTGGCCGCGCATCAGAACGTGGACAGCGCCGTGAGCTCCGGGGTCCCTGCCGTGCTGGTAAGGGCCGCGGCCGTGCGGGCGGAGGAGCCTGGCGGGGCGCCGTCATCCACCGGGAACGAGGGTGACCGGCTTGGTCCTCCCAGCTCGGATCTCACTCCCCCGGCTTTCCAGGGGCGAATCCTGCGCGGGCTGCTGCGGGTGCACGGAGCGGGGCAGGAGGGGCCGTGGGGGTGAGGGGAAGAGGGGCGGGCGCGGGGCCCCGGCTCCGTCCCGCCGGCTCCGTCCGGCTGGCTGCCCGTCGGGCGTGCGGGCGGGGGGAGCTCAGAGCTGCCCAGCCGAGGTGAGGAATCGGGGACATGAGTTATTAAGGCTCCGGCAGCAAGTCGGACGGATAAATGGGTCCCGGAAATGCAGTCCGGGTGAGCTCCGAATTACCACGGAGATTGCATTGTGCTCCCCAGACGCGAGAAAGAGGAGTCGGGGAAGGCAGGCGCCTGGAGCCCGGACCCGGCGGGCAGAGGTGCAGGGCTGAGGGTGGCGGGATTCCCTGCAGAAACGGCCCACGATCCGCGTCCTGCGCTGCGGGCCCAGGGGTCCGCGTCCTGACGGGGACACGGGGACAGGGGTGCGCATGCGGCCTCGGTGTCCAGCCCTGGGTCCCGGCAGCAGGAGAGTGCGTGTGTGCGCGGAGCCCTAGGGGCGCCCCGGCAGAGACCCCTGCGGAGCGGGGACACCCCGAGCAGAGGCGGCAAATGCAGCTGCCTTCCGGTGGCGGCCGTAGGGCCAGAGCTTTAATCTGGTACTGCGGAGGGACGGACCAGGGGGCCCTGCAGCGCTGCCAGCCTGCCAGGACGGCCCCACTGGCACACCCCGCCCTCGGCCTCCTGGCTCCTGCTCCCGCCCCATGAGTGCTGGGTGACCCCGGTGTACCTGGGAGACCCCAGTGTGCCTCGGTGACCACTCGGAAGGAGCAGAGGGGACTATTTACGTGAAGAGAAGGAGAAGCGGTCCTCTCCCGTGCCCGGGGACGGCACTCACTTGGAGCTACTGGGGGAGGGGCTTCGGTGTCAGGGTGGGTGTTGGGGGTGTTTGCCTTTCACACCCGCCCTGTCAGAGACAGATGGCCCCCCTCACCTGCTTCTCAGAGCCCAGCTGGTGGGGGGCCGGCGGGGGGTGTCTCGGAGCCTTCCCCTTCCCCGGAGCCTGCGCTGTGGGGCCTGGGGTGACCTCCACATTTAACACAGAAGTTGACAGAGGCACCAGAGAAAATGACTTTACTGAGGCTTGGCAAGACCGGCTGGGCCCCACCTGGGGACTCATATCTGGTGCGTGTCTGGGGCACAACACACGAGCCCCGGAAGGTGCAGGGCGGCCCAGACCTATCAGGGCCAGGACCTGGGCTTCTCCAGAGGGCTTCGGGGCCAGGGCACATTGAAGAAAAGCCCGCTGCTGTCCCCAGGGCAGCCGCTGCAGTTACAGGCCAGGGTGGCAAGGCAGAGAGGAGAAGTAACCCCGGATTTGGCATATAGCTTTGGCAAAGGATATTGGCATGCCTCTTTTTCAGGAACTCAACCAATTTAAAGTATTTGGTTCACTTTTGAGTGATCTTTACGATGTTGTTTTGTCTTTATGAGATGGAAACTATCATTTTCCTGAATTTGTTTACATTCTTAGAAGAGTTTTAGGCAAAGGTTTAAAAATTCCACTGTCAGCTTTTAGTGACGATTCCAGTAAAATAAAACGTACTGTATTTATGGCTCGAAAACCAAAGGCAGTGTTTTCTAGGAAGGGTGAGAGGGCTTCCCACTGGGAGGACGGGGAGCTTGTCGGTGCCGAGGTTGGCTCGCTGCGTCGACCGCACCTCGCGCTGCAGCTGTACCGGCCTCTGCCCGGCGCTGCCCCTCGCCCCTCGTGCCCTCGTGCAGCGCCCAGGGCGCCTGTGCTGCTCACGGGCCGGCAGCAGCAGTGTGTGGGCCAAGCTGATGCCACGGAACCATGCTCCTCCCCACCCCAGCCGCGTCTCCCGCACCGCACGCTCTGCCCTCTAGGTCCTTGACCCCCCCCTTCCCTGTCTCCTCTCCTTAGGGTCCCCATCTCTGGCTCGGCCCCCGACCCCCCGCACATGCTGTGCACATCTCGTCACCAGTAGCCCCCTTGGTCGCCCCCGCCGTACCCGCCTCCTGGGTCCCCACGTCTCTCTCCCCATTACTGATCCTGACGCTTCGGGCGCCTCCTTCATTCTTTCCACATCATCCGCGGCCCCTGGTGCCAGCTGCTCCTGCAGCACAAGCCTGGGCCCTGGGCCCTCCCTTCTCCCCGCCGGGGCTCCTGCCCGTGACCGGGGTGAGCCCACCGCCCAGGCTTCCTGTTCCGTGAGGACCCACCCTCCGTCCTTCCTCAGTCCCCATCAGGCGAGTCCCCGCTGAGCCTGGGTCTCGCCCCAGGGTTTGTCCAAGCGTGGCATCGCGATTTGACTGCTTCCACCCGGCCTTTGGCGTGTGGCCTGCGCAACTGAGCCGGATGCTGTGTCCTGTCCCTGAAAGCTCTGTCTTTCTGTGTTCTTGCTTTCATAGCCCAATGCTTATGGCTACAAGGACCCAGCAGTCCCTGAAATTTCCACCCCTCACATCTATATTTTGAGAAAGTGTCCATTATTTTAAGTACAAGTCTCATGCGCACACATACACATATTTAAAATAACAGTGGCGTGTAAAATATATATCAACACATATGCTGACATTTTCCTCGTCGCTCTGCTAAACATGACATGTCACGAGTAGTCTCCACTCCTGCAGGAGCGCAGAATTTATAAACAGCTTCACTTGGTCCTGTCAGTGCCGCCCCGAGGTCTGTGCACAAGTCAGCGCTCAGCACATAGCGGCATCAAGAGCTGGACGCGCGGGTGTCCGGGCCCCGCGCCGAGACGGGAGCTCTGCTGCTGCGGTGCTGTTCCCGACACCTTCCGCGGGTGTCTTCAGGCCGCGCTTCTGTGAGCTCTTCAGAGGTGACCCCAGTTTTTGTTTGAATTTTATTTCACTTGAAGAAAATAAATACCACATAAGAATGCCCAGATCTGTTTAGAGAGTTCCGCCTGGGGGATTGTTAAAGGTGTATTTCTGGCTGCAGGGTGGGTTCTCTGTGGTGTGTCAGCTCGACAGGAAATCACAACAAACCGTGGCTGGTGGCTGTTTAGATCTAAGGTGGGAAAGTTGAAGTGTGTGTGTGTGTTTGTGTGCGTGTGTGTGTGCACATGCATGTGCATGTGTATGCATGTGTGTACACACGTGTGTGTGTTCATGTGTGTGTGTCCCAGTCCATAGACCCCACGCAGGTCCAGCACTGGGGTAGTTGAGGCTGAAGATAATTCACTGGATTCCTGGTCCCACCCGAATTACTAGCTCGTTTCACTGTTCTGTGGTTGCTTAAGTAAAGCTTATCTTTTAATCTTCCCCATCTCTTCAGAGCTCGTTCTAACCCAGACCGAAAAGCGGAGCCGGCGGTACCTGTCGCCCCAGCGTGCAGTGTCTCTCCTGCCCATCCTGGGGACCCCCGTTGGCCCCTGTTCTGACCAGTCTTCGCCAAGGTGCTGCCCTGTCAGGTGGTCACATGTGATGCTGGCTGGGGTACACAGGTCTCATGAGAGAAACATATCAACTGTTGGGCCAGGGACCTCACGCTGCTGGTGAACTGATCCTAGAAAATCCTCCGCCCTCATCCATGGAGGATGCGTTACATGGAGTGGAAGGCACAGGACCCTGCCGTCCTGTGTATGTCTCTGGGATCAAACTTAATTTGCATATTAGGCCCAGCAAGAGCTGAACATACAGCAGCTACTAATGAAATAGAGAAGAGTGTAGCACAACTTATTTAAAGCTTATGAATTATTTCTGAAATCTTCCATTTCTCAGCTCGCCACAGTTAACTCCATCAATTCTCGGTAAAACTGTGGCTGTGACGGTGGAGAAATGACCGGATGTATGATAAGGCCTTGGCGATGAAGTCTCCCAGGGGTTAATTTTTAGGCTTCATTTTTGTCTCTGACGCTGAATTTCTCATGAGCCCTTTTCACTGTGTCTGCGATAACCGCGCTCTCCGTGGAGTCTTCCGAGAGCGTCCGTCTGGGCCCCGGTGATAGCGGATTGAAATCGATAGTGCGCTATCGCTGGTGATTCCTGATCTCCTGCAAGACGCTGCTTGCTTTAAATAACAGAGTCTAACTTCTTTTTCCTGGTGTTTGGTTTTTTGCTGTGAAAAGCTTCTCCTAAGATCCTAATTTGCAGAGAGATCTGATTGGCTAGTCTTTTTGTGTTCCAACTGGAATGCAAGTCAAAAGTAATACCGGCTCCCACTATGAATTAAAGGTTTACTTCTTGTACAAGAAAACTCAAGTTGTCCTGTTTACAAACCGTGCCCGCAGATCAGCTCCACTTCACTGCGTTTAGAAGGGGGCGACGCAGGTTTTGATTTGCTGGAAGCCCCACTTGCTGTTTCTCAGAGAAATGTGACCCAGCGGCAGATCTCTCGGTTGACGCTGAGGCTGGTTTTTCCGTATGAGATTTTTCAGGTGCTGCAAAACATACCACATCCTCGAAACCTGTAGATCATGACAAGGTGCAGCCTGAAGGGAACGCACGAGTCTGAAGACAGATTTCAGAGGGAGCACCAACAGTGTGGAGGCTGAAGGTACAGCGGCCGGAAGTCTGCTGCGGAAGGAACTCCGGGCTTCCTCGCAGCGTTAGCAAGTAGGAGAACCCGCTTGTGCAGCCTCCATCAGTGGCCATTTCCTGCTTGTCCAACAGGAGGGGGGCCGTTTCTCAGGGGCTCCTTTCAGAGGAGGTTAGTACAGATCGAACCCGGGTCCTTCCCACTGAGAATGTCTACAGCCCTCTTCTTCTCATTCTTCATATTTTTTTGAGACAAGGTCTTACTAATAGATTCCTCAGACTGGGCTTGAACTCATGGTCCTCCTGCCTCAGCCTCCTAGACTGCTAGGACGATAAACACGGTGAGCTCTCTCAAGAGTTCTTTGGAGAAAAAATGAAGGAGGCAGGTGCAATGTGATACAGCACATTAGTGGGTGATGTGGTTGGTCACGTTCTCGTAATCACAAAATTTTGTGCACCCCTACCTAGCATGTACCGTGAGCCCGAACTGATAGAGTAAATGAGCTCCGGGAAGGGTGACTCCCGGAAGGACAGAAACCCTCGTGCGGGGGGTGGGGGTGATGACAAGCCCTCCGACCTGTGTTCTCCTTTCCTGCAAGACGAGGGTAAAGTTTGCCTTCGTCCTGGAAGCCGCTGGCAGGCTCAGGCCGCAGCCAGCACAGCTGCTTCCAGGCCTCGAGGGCCCGTGTGCTGAGCCGGTGCTCTGCCGGGCCGAGTGAGGGCCCTCGAGGCCCTCGGGGACGGCAGCCTTCAAGTCAGCGTTCACAAGACACTCTGACTGGGACGCACAGCATGAAGGCAGGAGAACCTAATAAGTGTCTACTTTTAGGAGCTGTGATTTAAAAGTGTGGTTTATGTTTAAAGTTTTAGAAATTTGTGTGTTTTTTGAAGCAAGGGGAATATTTTAAGGGCAGTTCATGTTAATGTTTCTTTCACTGTAATAGATTTTAAATTTATTTATTCACTATAGTTTGATCACTGCTTACATTTCACATGCTACTGGCTCAAACATAAATAACTTGCTCAGAATAGTGCTTTACATTTGAGCACTTAAAGGGAAAGTGATATCATAAATGTTTCCACTAGATAACCAGTTCCTGCCATTTTAGAATGATGCAGGCCTGGAGTCGTCATGGCAACTCCTACCCTTCCGTGGACTTCTCCCTGTCAGGCTGCATGACACAGCCACGCCCCTCTGCACCCAGCCTTTGGTCTTTTTTTAAAATTTTTTTTTTTTTTTTTGAGACAGGGTCTTCCTTTGTAGTTCAGGCTGGCTCTGAGCTCACTATGTAGCCCAAGCAAGCCTCGAACTCAGCAATCCTCCTGTCTCTGCCTCCCGAGTGCTGGGATTACAGGCGTGAGCCACCACGCCTGGCACTGTGGTATGTGGTATTGATTGCCCATTGCCGGTGGGCATGAGTCTCCATGCCCAGCATTGTATGTGGTTACTGGGGATTGAACTCAGGACCTTGCGCTTGAGAGGCAGGCGCTGGAACCACTGAGCTAACCCTCCGGCCCTTTTTAAAATTTTTTGAGATAGGGTGTCACTTTGTAGTTCAGGCTGACCCTGAGTTCACTAGGTAGTCAAGCCTTGAACTCAACAGCAATCCTCCTGCCTCTGCCTCCCGAGTGAGCCACTCAGAGGACAGGCGTGAGCCACCATGCCCAGCACTGTGGTATGTGGTACTGATTGCTGGTGGGCGTGAGTCACCACACCCGGCACTGTGGTATGTGGTTACCAGGGATTGAACTCGGGACCTTGAACTTGCGAGGCAGGTGCCAGAAACACTGAGCTAAACCCCTGGCCCCAGCCTTCAGTCTTTTTGTGAAGTGTTTTTACCTATGACATATGCTAACTGATTCACAGGTAAAAGGTGAATGGGAAACATGTCAGAATGTGTATTTTCCCCTTCAGACTTGTCTAATAGGATGGTTCTTTTAGGTAATTTTGAGATTTTTGAATAGCTTTTAGCGTGTCAAATTTTTGAATCATTCCCAACAGATAACTGTTACAAATAATCTGCAAAGGACAAATTCAGTGCCAAGAGTAATACATAAAATAACCAAAATGGGTAACAGGATGTTGTGAAATTTGGTTTTCAAAAGTTTTCCCACAAGTAGAGGAACCGACTACGGCTCTGCATTGCTTGTGAGGGTGGCGCCTCCTTCTGGAGTCTCCCGCAGCAGCGCTGCCTCAGAGCCGGCAGGGTCTCTGAAACAAGTGACAAGGCAGCTTTTATGGAAAGCGCTATTCGTTCCCTCCGAGTTAAAAAGAACACAACTCTGCCTCGCTCTCTCCCACCGGTCAGCGCCTGTCCAGGACCGGCTTCTGGAGGAGCCCAGCGCCAGGCCTCGCCCTCACCCACCGCAGGCTCAGGGCTACGGAAACCAGGTCCCGCCATGGCAGCCATGGCTCGGCCGCTCCCAGCTGGACCACAGGGCGTGGCGTGACGCTCGCCACCCACTCGGGAGCCACCCGGCTGTCTTGCCAGCCCAGCACTAGGGTCGCTGCTCCTTTCCTCTGTCTCGGGCACACCCGGCGAGATCCCGGAGCGTGGCTCTCCTGAGCAGGACTGAGCTGTGAGCCTGGTCCGGCTACTGTCGTCTTAAGGGCCGACCTCCTGCGAGCACCAGGCCTTCGGCAAAGTCTTGTTCACCTGTTGAGCGAGCGAACGATGCAGTTTCTGAGTTGGTTCCACTCAGGGCCTGCTCTAAGCGAGGCGTTCAGCTGGTGATCATGGAAGGTCTGTTTTCTTGACCCCAGCTTCTTTCTCTGAATAAGGATCTGTTTCTCCTGAGTAGGAAGCCGGGCACCACGCATACACACCTGTTTTGTATTCAAACTGGCCGATCACGTTCATTTATATACAGCTTTTCCCTTATCTTGGGCACCACAAAATTAAGGTAGCTGACAATCCGCTGAGGCAAACGCATTTATCAAACATCCAACAGCAGTTACTAGACACGCTCCACAGACGACGTGTCTGGTGCTGGGTGCGCCATTCACATATTAATAAGGGGAGAGAAAATAAAACCAGGGAAGTGCTTGTCAGGGGTGATGAGCCCCGGGAGGAAGAACGGAAGGGAAGGCGCGACGGAGAGGGCCCATTTCAGAAAGCAAGGGGACAGCAAACCTCCCCGAAAGAGACACGGGACCGCGGAGTGAAGGCTGGCACCGAGGACACCTCACCAGGCACGCCAGCAGCCTGCGTCGGGCCGCTCTGCTGCCAAGGCACGGCACGTGCCAGGCGGAGCTCAGCACCGCCTCACCTGACACCCTCACCGCACGGTTTTCCCAGGTGTGCCAAGAGCGCTACAGGCCCGTGTCCCGCCGCGCGGCCCAGAGCCCTCTGGCCGGCGATAAAGAGAACATCGAAAGCTGATGACGCAGAGTTTGTAACAAGTGAACAAAAATGCCCAGGAACAGCTGAGAGAGAAGCTCCTGAATATTCGATCAAATATTCTCTACCAACCGCACACTAACATACGGCTGTCATATGAAAAGCATTTGCTCTGAGCGGCCACACACATTGCCGTGCCCTCTGCAGGGCACGTTCCTAGTCCCGTGATGGTAGAGAAATGAGCCAGGGCAGCTGTTGTCTCCAGTCCCTAATGCAGTCACTGCCTGGGCACCGGGTGCTCCTAAATGTAACCGGGGACTTCAGCGTCACTGGGACCTTAGTGTCCAGGGAGAGTGACAGCAGGCTGTGGTCGCGGCTCTGGGACAGGAAGTGGAGAGGGCATTTTGACCAGCTGAGAAGCTCACGGCCTCGGGATGAGGGGATGAGCTCTCTTGGTAGTAGTCGGAGAGGTAGGACCGCCCCACTTCCGTGTCCTGCTTCCGTGGAAGCTGGTGTCCGCAGAATCATCTACCTTCGCTTGCCCTTTGCACCTTGAAGACGTAACACCTTTCGTGGCGCCTCTCACAGGCCACTGCCCTGCATGGTTTGAGTGCGTGAGTCCCATCCGTGGGGTCCCCCATGCCCGGTATCGCCAAGGTCACCTCCTGATCCTTAACACAGGACCTGTGGGAGCTGGCTGGGTGGGAACCGAGGAGCCTGCGTGATCCGCAAAGTGCCTGAGCGTGAGCCGTGACTGATTCTGTCTGCAGAAGCGCTGAGCCCGACGGTGGTGGCCCCGCGGCCCGCGGTGCCCTGTGAGTGCCCAGCTCTCCCGGGAAGGGGCCCCTGACACGGCGGGACTCGCAGCATCCAGAACAGGCCACGGAGTTCTGAGGTGTGGCGCGACCTTCTCAAACGCCAGGGCTGCCTTTCCCGTGCGGGAAGGAGTGGAGTTTCCGACGCCGCAGCTCACTGAGCTCGTGCAGATTCCGCTTTGAGCGTGCGTTGCCTGAGGCCATTGGACTCACCTTGCAGTCGGCATTAGAAACCTCGGATCCATGCAACTGCGGCTCGTCTGTGAAACTTACTTCCGTGGGCTGAAGTGCCCCTGAGCCTTTCGGCCCACATCGCAAGGCCTCTGGGCCCCGTGTGGACACGCACGCCTTTGGCCACGCCCCCTCTGTCTCCCCAGCTCACCGAGCCTCACTAGGTTCTGCGCGTGGGTTTGGGCTGTGATGATGGCAGCTCCCTCATGAAAGGCAGGGCCCAGTTTTGGCTTTTAGTTCTTAAACTAAACTAGTTTTGATTTTTATAGGGGCTGGAGATTTAGCTCAGTGGTTCCGGCGCCTGCCTCACAAGCGCAGATCCCTGAGTTCGATCCCAGTAACCACATGCAATGCTGGGCATGGAGACTCACGCCCACCAGCCATCAATACCACATACCACAGTGCCGGGCGTGGTGGCTCACGCCTGTCATCCCAGCACTCGGGAGGCAGAGGCAGGAGGATTGCTGAGTTCGAGGCTTGCCTGGGCTCCATAGTGAGCTCAGGGCCAGCCTGGACTACAAAGTGAGACCCTGTCTCAAAACAAAAAATGATTTTATACATATGTTACGATCACATTCAACATGGAGAGTTTGTACCTGTACACGACACATCTTGATTCTCATTTTCCACTTTCCCCTGCCCTCCCTACAACCCGCACTCCTATAAACATAAGCCTTCTTTCCTCTTTTTTGTCTTAACATCAAATTTAGGCAGGGTCTGTTTTCATAGTCTAGTTCTACCCAACTTAGGGTGGCTCTTTGGTTTTGGTTTGGCTGGAGAAAGAAAGTTACTGTACATCAAACCGTCCTCGGCTCCCCCAAGGCAGATCGCGTCTAGAAAACAGGAAGCGAGGCCAGCTGTGCTGGGGGTGTTCACAGTGCCTGAGGCATCCAGCCTTTGTCACCTAGGTGGGTGGGAAATGAACAGGTTCTGGACGTGATAATATTTCCTTTGTGTACAAATGTGTTTGGTGGTTGTCAGAAGCAGTGAAAAAAATTACCAGAGAGCCTCAACATCGTTTCACGGTCTCAAAATATTTTGATATTTTCATTTCCAATAAAGGTGCTAGAGAACAGTTTCCCGCAGGCCCGGAAAGCGTGGGGAAGAACCCGGGCAGGGGCCGAGGGTCCTGTCGCTCCTCAGTGACCCTGACCGGGGGCCGTGCGTGTCCCGGTGGGCTCGGAGGTGGAGGGACAGGGAGAGGGCTGGCCCGGACACGTCCTGGAGTGCAGCCCGAATCTCACAGGGCCCCGCGCCGAAGCCCCTGGCCTTGGCACAGCCAGCCTGAAGGCAGAGGCGAGCTGGGCTTCTGGCCTTGGAAGGCGCTTTGATCAGGCCTGTCCAGCCGTCACTGGAAGGCTTTGCAGGCCGAGGGAGGCAGCAGCAGCAGCCGGCATGTCCTGGGCACCGACCGCCCCGTCAGGTGCCCCCCTGCAGGTGGGGCCACGGCGCGCACTGCCACCGTGTCGGGGCCAGGCCACCGGTGTCTCCGCAGGCGCCGAGACCTGCTCCTCTCTTCCCCTTCTGCTTCCCGCTCCGGAGCCCAGTTACCCTTCAGGCTGCCACGGTTCAGAACCAGTGCAGGTATTAACTTTGGCTTTAGGAAAAGAATGGGCCGGGTCTGGGGTACCTGCCTGCTGCAGGGCTCAGACGGGGGGTTGTCAGTTCAAGCCCAGCTTGGGCAATTTCATGACTTAAAGAGAGCCCATCTCAAAACTAAAACATAAAAAGGGCTGAGCAATGTAGCTCAGTGCAAAGTGCCTGTGTTCAGTTTCCAGCGCTGTAAAGAAGAAGGTAGCGAGGGGCGGGGAGGAAGAGGAGGTGGTACCCGGGTTGCAGGTAGCCGGCGTGAGTCAGCGTGCGTGCGACCTTCCCAAGATGTAGCTGTTTCTGCAACTAGGAAGATGAGTCCTGGTGCTTTTCTGGCCTCTAACCTGCTGACTCCTGGGGGGAGGGCGCGTCGGAAGCTGCCTCTGTGAGTTCGCCGAGAATAAAAGCCGGACTCCACGTGTGCGTCTCTCTTCCGCAGAGCTGCTCCGGGACCGGCAAGGTCTGAATCACTCTAGACTGGAGGCTAAAAGCCTCCCGAGGCCCCGGGGTCCCGGAGGGTCTGGCGGTGTCCCGGTCCTCACCGAGGCGTCCGTCTCTGGCATGGTGCGGACGGCCCGGCACGCGTGTCCTAACACTGCACGTCCTGAAGTTTGGTGTGTTGTTTTCTGGGAGCTCAATAGGTGAGACACGATGGTCCAGGTGGACAGAATCAGCTCACGGACAGGCACTGTCCCTTCCTGGGGGCAGGAGCCCGAGAGGAGGGGGTGCTGAGACCAGCCGTCGGGGGCTTGCAGGGTCTGAGCGGGAGGCGGGACAGACCCGCCCGTGGTGTCGGTCGTGCAGTCCGAGACCAGCAGGGGAATCGGGCCGAGAGAGCTGCCGACTGCTGTGGCTTGGACATCAGGCTCCGGCGCTGGAGGCTCGTGAGAGACAGGAGCAGACGTTCAAAAGCTGGGGTCCCGTGGGGGGTGCTTGGGTCAGGGGGATATTGTGCCTGGAAACGATTACGGTAATTTTCAAGGCCCCTGAGTGAACGGCCCTCTCTTACCATGTGTCCTGTTCAGTACGAACTCCGCCCGTGATGAGGTCCGGGGCGATCGGCACAAGTGGGGCCTCACTAGAGCTGAACCCATGGAATCCATGATCTTGAACTTTTAGCCTCTAAAAACCTCTAGCTACTAAAAGCTAAATAAACCTTTTTACTTTATAAAATGCCCAGCCTAGGGGGCCGGAGGGTTAGCTCAGTGGTTCCGGCGCCTGCCTCGCAAGAGCAAGGACCTGAGTTCGATCCCCGGTAACCACATAGAATGCTGGGCGTGGAGACTCACGCCCACCAACAATCAACACCGCATACCACAATGCCGGACGTGGTGGCTCATGCCTGTCATCTCAGCACTCGGGAGGCAGAGACAGGAGGATTGCTGAGTTCGCAGTGGCTTGCCTGGGCACCATAGTGAGCGCAGGGCCAGCCTGAACTACAAAGTGAGACCCTGTCTCCAAAAAGCAAAAAAAAAAAAAAAAAAAAAAAAATGCCCAGCCTAAAATATTTAGTAGTAAAAGACGCAACACAACGAATATCATACCAGACCCTCTGCGGGAGAAACACGGAGGACTAGGGCGCCTGGCCCTTCCCTGACCTGGCTCTTCCCAAGTCAGCTTCCTGCTTTCTGCTCCCGAAATGTCACAACAGCTTCCCTCATGGCTTCTCGGAAGAAGTTCAGGCTAAAGCCGGGCCTTCAGAGCCGAAGAAAGAAAAAGGGAAAGGAGGAGGGCAAAGACAGTGTGATGGCTCAGACTTTGAAGACATCACGGAGGTGACCGTGTGATTCTGAGATCCTCAAGTTCAGGGCAAGGCGCGGGGCGCTGCTTGCTCGGTCCGCCGTGGGGGACCCGGAACTCCTTGCTAAGCACTCTCGTGGCGGTGGGGCAGCCCCGAAACAGCTGCTTAGAGCTCACAGATCTTCACGTGCATGCCCCGGATGACAAGATTTAAAGAAAAAATGAGACCTGCGGGGTATGGGAGTTTCAAACAACGAGGAGCGCTCTGAAGGTCACGCTCCGTCCATTTGGCCTGCTCAGAGTCAGTAGACATCCGGGAAGTGCCGAGCGTGGCCGACACTCTCGGGACACGGAGGGCGGGGACTCTCCCAGAGTGTCCTTGCTGGCTGCACAGTCGGGTGCGGTGCATCCCGGCCAGCACCTGCCGAAACGCACGGCTTAGCGCGGTGACCGTGGCCCGCGAGGTTAGCACCCCGGCTTAGCTTAGCTGAGCCCGGCCGCGGTGCCAGCCCGCCGTGCCCTCGCCTGGGTGTCTGCGTCTCCCTTCCTCTTCCTGCTGGCCGAGGAGAGTGGTTTTGGCAGGGCCAGGACGCAAGAAGGTGCACACGCAGTCGCCAAGGCTCAGAGTGGGCCTGCTGCCTTTCCCCTCTGCTGTGCTTTCCGCAGGTCGGGGCCGTGAAATGGGGACCCCGTGCTCCATCCCTTGTGTGGGGGCAGCCGCAATGCCCCCCCGCCGCCTTTTTTTTTTTTTTTTTTTTTGAGACAGGCTCTCGCTTTGTAGTTCAGGCTGGTCCTCAGCTCACTATGTAGCCCAGGCAAGCCTGGAACTCAGCAATCTTCCTGCCTCTGCCTTCTGAGTGCTGGGATGACAAACATGAGCCACCGCGCCTGCTCAGCATTGTGGGGTGTGGAACTGATTGCTGGTGGGCGTGAGTCACCACGCCCAATATCGTAGCATTGTATGTGGTTCTCGGGATCGAACCAGGGACCTTGAGTTTGCTAGGCAGGCGGTGGATCCACTGAGCTAAATCTCCGGCCCCCGAAATGCCCTTTTGACTGTGGAGGAAATGGGGAGAAGGGGGAAGACCTGAGAATCTAGGGTAAATGTCCGTGCTGAGCCTGGTCTTGAGCCCTTACGAGTGCTGCTTGAAGTGCCCAGAGAGCCGGCGGGTGGAGGCTGTGGGGGCCCAGGACGGTCATCAACACGACTTCCTCTCTCCTGCCTTCACTGGTTTTCTCAGACTTGCAGAGGCTAGGATGCAGGCTCGGTGGGCAGGTTCTGCTCTCGGGATTCTCTTCTGTCCTTGCTGTATCTGTCCACCTCCGCCGAGAGCGGCCAGGTAAGAAGCCCGCCTGGCTCGGGGGGAAGCCCGCTGAGGAGAAGCACAGCCGCGGGGTGTGGCTGGAGCCTGGCCCTCGGGGACGGAAGGTAGATGCGTCGGGGGAGCGTGTCGCGTGGACTCTGGCTGTGAGTTGGGGTCAACACACAGACAGTCCTCAGAGCCTCAGATGGTAGAGGAAACGAGTTCAGTGTCAAGGGTTTGGGGTCGAAGGTAGAAAAATAAATCAAGGGAAAGTTTGAAACAGCTTTGGTTGTGGATGTCGGTTTGCTGTGTAGGAAAGTGATACATTCCAGCCCTCACAGCTCTGGGCTGTGCTGGGAGGCGTCTCCCTGTGTGTGTTGAGCAGAAGTCATTTCTGGTCTCTGTCACGTGCCCCGGGGCAGCAGAGGGCTCAGGGGACTGTGGTTTGTGTGGAGAACTTTATCCAACTTTCCGTTGTTCCAAATGTTGCTCTTTTACTTCTCAGGCAGAAGAACCAGAGGACTGAGGTTTCGTCTCTCTCGATAGATACTGACCTTCCCCACTGATCTCCCGGAACTCCTTAGTTGTTAATCATTTCAAAACACTCTGGTGCTCTTTCCTGTCTCAAGATACTCCCACCTTCCAAATGGGTCTGTGTTCAGGGGTTTAGAAATGAAGTACAGTCAGACCTGAAAAAAGTAACTTTTAAAATCTGCACAGTTTCTACTGTTTCTCAGTACAAGCATGTCTTAATTTATTGTGTGGCTTCCTTTGTAAGGGTTACTGGATACCACCGTGCTATATACAAAGGAGAATGTGTAGTCTAGAATAAGGAACTTTCTCCCACAACGCACAAGAAGAGATGCGACGCTGAGGGGATTCCTGTTCTCCGGTGTGTGCGGTGCAGAGGGCTGGAAGAAGCCCAAGTGAGCAGAAAAAGCCTCTTTTTTCCAATTTCGTTTTGGAGACCTTTAATCACGATTCCTTCCCAAGAAAGTGCCTCATTTGGTCAGACTGTGATACTGTGCTGCTCCTCGTAGAACGGTCTGCAGTGCTGGCTGGACCATCAGAGAACTAGGCTGGCTCCTTCCAGGCCTCCGGCTGCACCACGCTGTGGGCTGCTTCATTCTCCTGATTCTGATGGGACTCAGTAGTCAAAGGCCAAACAGCCTGATGGTTGGTCCTTGCGGCCTGATCCCCACTTTGAAGCATTCCTGTAGGCCGTGGACTGGTGGCCCAAAGGCTGCTGGAGTTCAGGACAGGGTTGCAGGGCCGGGGGAGCGGGGTTTGGGGGAACAGCTGCCACCGGAGACCTGGATGGTCAGTGCCCGGGGTCCTGGGTGGGGCACAGGCTGAGGAACTGCGAGTGTAGACTCGGCCAGTGTCAGTGCTACGCTGTCGAGAACAAGCCATGGTCCTGGCAGCAGGGTCGCTGCCGCAGACCGTGGGCTTGGGGTTCTGGGACACCCCGGAGGGCCCGTCGCAGTGCTGCCTGCTGGCCCCGGAGGGCCTCGGCTGGAGCAAAAGGGGAATGAAGTGACAGCGGCGACCTCTGCAGTCTTCCTGGCTGTCCGCAGCTGCGCTCGGCGGCTGCAGTCCGTGGACTTGATAGTCAAGTGTTAGGCTCCTCACCGGCAAAGTGGAGGGAGGGTCATTCTGTCTGTGGGAAGCGCTGGAGCCTTGTGGCCTGAGAGAATCCCCGCTCTGCCCCTCTCTCGACCTGTCTGTGTGCAGCTCCTCACCAGGAACCCCGGCCTGGGCTGTGCCTGTGTTGAGGGGGTGCTGTGAAGATTGAATGGGAAGCAGCCGCCCGCCCTCGGGGTTGGCTGGAGATCGGCTCCAGGGCCTGGTGGGCACCAGTCACTCAGGTGCACGAGTCCCTCGGAGAGCAGCGTGGTGTTTGTGTGGACTCCGCCCGACCCCTCCCTCCCTTTAATTGATCCCTAGATGACTCATAGTGTCCCATGCGGTGTTGGTATATTGTCTCACGTAGGGGATAATGAAAGAAAAATGCTGCTACCTGTTCCGTATACAGTACATTCTCTAATCTTTGGATCTGCGGTTGGCTGAATCTGCAGACGTGGAGTTGCTCGTCTGGGCGGCTGTCATCTCTGTGGGGACCTCTGGCCTGCCTGCCACGTGGAGGCCTTAGAACTCAATGGAGTCACTAGTGGACCTCCTACACGGGGTCTGCAGGTGCCCGCGGGCATTGCTGGTGCCTGGCGGCTGTTTGCAGGCTCACCCGAGCCACTCACCTGGGCAGGTGTTCCGCTCTTCCTATGTCCTGAAGTTTTAGGAGGTTGGTATGTGCCCGGCACAGGGCTACTCCAGCACCTGCCGGGACTACCAATCTGTGGCTTCCCAGAGGAGGGTTTGTGTCGCGCCCCCTGGTGGTACGAGGTGGGGTTAACCGCTCCCCAGGGAAGAAACCACACGTTGGTCCACTGCGCCCAGCCCTGGGCTTTCTCACTCGGATTAGCCAGTATCTTCCGGCTTCCTGTAAAGGAATTGCATGTGCACATCTCCAAGTGAGACACGACTGCCTGTTCCTTTCTCTTTGTAGGGTGATTCGATATGAGTGATAGTGATTTTCAAAGCAGGTTATGCTTGAAAACCACACGCTGGGCCCTCAAATGTGCATCTCAGGGTCTTGTCCAGAGAGGCTGGGTCTGGGAAAACTCAGCGTCCATGTTAAACATTCACTCAGATGAGCAACCACGGAGCATGAGCCCCACTGCTTTTCTTGCGCTGCGTCTCTTGACAACCTGTGAGACAGAACTGCGCAGATGCTGTCATCCCTGTGGTCACAAGGAGCAGGGCCGCGGAGTCAGGGTTTGTCTCCGGCCTCAGCCTCCATTCGCGTTGACTTAGGATTTCGCCCGCACTCACCTTGGCTCACTGACTTCCAACAGGGAGGCTCTGGAGGGTGCTGCGGGCTTCTAGAACCGTGTCGCTTCCCCAGCCAGCAGTAGGTTAACCCCAGATGTGTATTTCTGCCACACAGTCCTGTGCCAGCGGGTGGCTCCCAGACAGTTCTCTGCAGGGCCCCGCAGGATCTCTCCAGCTGGCTGTACCCTCCCCTGCTCCGTCTGCCCGTATCCCCCCCTGCATGTTCGGGAGCCCCCCCCCTGTAATCTCTCCCTCGATCTGTGACCTTAAGGCATCTAAAGTGACCTTAAAATATCTGGAGAGAGACTTTCCTTCACACAAAACTGCTGTTTCCCCTGAAGTTTTCTCACAGCAGCGATCCAGCTAGTAGTGGTTCCACTCCCCATTTTTAAGGGTGATAAAACTGAGATTCCGAGAATTCCCCTGGCTGCCGGAAGACACGCACCCTTTTTCGTGGATGTGGCACCAGAGGACTTGGGTTCATCTTGCCTACGTTCAGGGCGACATCATCTGCCCATGCCAGCTACCCACAGAACCTAGAACAGATCAGGGACCAAGTTCTCTGTCTGCAATTTGGGTGTCATTTTTTCTGGAAAAGCTATTTTCCCGTTCCAGCGTGCTGTGTTACCCCTGGGTGGTAAGCAGGTTTAGGCAGGTTTTTGTTAACTGGTTGGGAAAAAATAAATTTAGTAGAAGTTGTTGGAAAGTTTTCCTGTTACCGTGCAGAAATCAGAATTATTTATCCCTTAGATCTGTGCATGCCTCTCCTAAGGGCTTTCTCTTTGAGGACCTCAGAGTCCATCTTTCCCAAACCCACGACTAACTACAAGTGTAGTAATTAGGAAAGTTATTTATAGCCCACAGGAGCACTTCCAGCTTCTCCCCAACAGAACTCCCTGACGTCCCCTCGGGCCTGTATCCCTATGGCAGATACATTTCCCAAAGTTTCTCCCTCTTTACATATTGGTGAGGACTCGTAGGGGAACGAGCGGCCTAGGAAGGGCCAGAACCAGCAGACTGTATTTCTCCTCCCCAGTGGTAATGTTGATCTAAGTAGAGCTCAGTGGAGACCAGATCCTCCGGGCGTTCACAGCCCCCGGGGCACCCTGGGAGCCACCTGCCCCAGCATATGGCAGCTGTGGGGGGCCTCTGCAGCTCCAGCCTGACCAGCCAGCCCAGGCTTCCAACCGTGAGCTCATCTTACTTGGAAGACAAACAGGGTTTAGCCAGCACTCACCTTGGCCCTGAACTTCAAAGATGGAGGCTCCAGAAGGATGCCGTGCCGTGGGCTCTCAGGCCCCTCATGAATCATCCTAACCTTCCCCCGGCTCCGCGGGAAGAAACCCAGAGTCCTGTCGCTGACCTCCTGCTGATGGGTGGCCCTGGCCACAGCTCGAGAGCGATGACATCCCCGCCCGTCCCCAGCCGTGGCTCACGTTCAAGGCTTGTGTGCCAGCTCGTTAATTCCCGCTGTCCTTCCAGAGCAAGAGCTCTGCCCGCCTCGCTGCTCCGGAGCCCTTTCTGCACGACGCAGCTCTCCTGCCTCACCCCAGACCTGGCCTCCGCGGGGGAAGATTTAAGCACGTCATAAACCCCAGCACGAAATCGCTTGCTGAGGGGAACCAGGTATTCTGACCCTCGCGGGCAACAAAACCTCTGTAATTAAGCACTTCATCCAATTCACTGGCGCTAGGTAAGGAAATTCACGTCTCAGCAAAGTTCACCGGCCTGAGGTCGCAGAGGTAATTAGAGAGATGAGATGCATTTCTGCTCCTGGAGGCCACTGTGCTCAGAGGCCCAGACAGGAGGGTTTCTGCAGAGGAAGAGGCATCTGTTTTCCTCTTAGATTTGTTTAGCATGGTGACATTTCCTGGGCTGAGACCCGCTTGCCTCTGAGAGGCCGATTCAACTTTGCTTGAACAGTGCTGTATTTCTGCCTTCCATCACAAGGCTGCTAAATAAAGACTCCAAATCAGCTTAAGTTCTCCAAGATCCGACTGTGCTTTCGACACGTCTCAGAAGCAGAATGGAGCAAATCTGCCTCGGCCGACGTGCACGTACGACTCTCACCTGCCGTGTCAAGCGGGTGATTTATAGACAGATAGAGCCAAAGTCCAAAGGGTTCTGGCATGTTGCAAAATCAAACGTGTTCCAGAACACTCACTGCCCCCACCTGCTGTTCAGGTACCATCGGAAAGAGTGGAAGTCAGAGCCAAATTCGTCTATTAAACTATAATCACTTATTTATGATAGTACCTACTCCCTGTTGCTTCGAATGACTTTTCATGAATTAATGAATCCTTCCAGCCACATATCAATACTTTGTTTTATTTTAAACCAGAAGATAAAGTACAAGGCGGTTTCATTCTCAATGTCTACTTTTTCACTGCGTCAGTTCAACTAACGATTGGAATCCACGGTGGTTCTCTCTTTGATTTGTGTTTTTAAAATGAGCCTTTATTTATTTATTTATTTATTTTTACCAGTGATTAAAAAGGAGTACTGGCCACTGAAGTAACCCAGCGTTTGGAAACCTTGTAAAACCTAACTGTGTGGCCAGATCGGACAGTGCAGACCACAGGTGGACTTGAGCAGGCTTAAGACCGATTCTATTGGGTTCCTGACCCAAACAAAAGCAGAAACAGAAACACTTTGGAGAGTGCTATTGGTTTAGATCACTTGCCATTTCAAGTGTGGTTTCCTCCGGCCCTTGTCCTGGTTAGAGACAGGGCTGGGGGAGGAGCCACAGGGGGCAGAGTGGCATCACGGAGCGGGACAGCACCGGGTCCCCAGCACACCACCGAGGACGCTGACGGCGGGGATCTCTGGGGTCTGCAGAGCAGGATCCCAAGGGTCCTGCTGGTGCTGCCCGACTGGGTGTGTCATCCAGCAGTGGCCTTGCAGGGTGACCTGAGCCACCCCGGGCACCCAAGAGCTCTCCTCCCCTCCCTCTGCAACGAGCGGCCCTGCTGACGGCCGTAGAGTAGCTCTGCTCCGCCGACTTCCAGCCGCAGCCGTGGGTTCCGCTGGGTGGGAGGAGCAGTGGACGGGCGCATGCCCTACTTTCCAGCGATGTGAAGCCCGGCCTGGCACCCTGATGCTTGCGAGCGCTTGTCTCTGCGGCTGGTGCTCATCAGCACGCTTGCTGCCTGAGGTGTGGTGTTTTGGACCAAGGCTGTGTGCTCGGTCGTTAGATCATCCATGGCACAGTAGGCAGCCAAAATCCAAGTTATCTCAGTAGGGAGTTTTAAAAAATGACTCATTTTTAAGTAGGATGTGAAACCTAAAAAAAAAAAAAAAATTCACTTCGTAAACTTTAAAAACTCAAAACTTATCAAAATTGTATACCTTTGCACTAAGAATATATTATCCAAAGTAAGAGATACCTATTTTATATGTTTGTATTTCCATTGAAACTTTCATCTCCCATTTAAGGCAAATGTCTGTGTGGAGGTGATGTGATGCTAGAAAATAAACCCATTAAATAAAAAAAAAACAAGTTTTTAATCAAAATGTTATTCCCCAGGGTGAATCTAGACAAGTTACCAAATGACTTCTTGAGATTAGTGGCAGACAGTTTTGTGCTGGAAAGAACTTTGATGGAGATATGAGCCATGCTTCATTTCACAGACGGCAGGACAGGTTCAGGGAACAAACATCGTAGGACCAGGACACGAGAGGCCCACGTTATGGCTCATGTATACTGATTCTCATGTTAACCCTTACCAGTTCAATTGTTTAACTACAGGATGACCAAAATCTGCATGTTTTTGTTAATGTTTACTAGCTAATATAACACAATATAAAAAGGTCATTTTCATCAAATTCATTCAATGCAAGAATTGACTGATTGAAATGACAACTGTCCAAGCAACACTCAGAATAGTCAGTGCATAAACAGGGACCCTGCTGGAGTGACACTCAGGCAAAACTGTTAAATGATTAATATTCTTGTGAAGAAACCACATCAAATGACATTGATAATCCCAAAAGCAGCCATCACCAAATGCTTTCCTGTATGGTATCTTACTAACTCATGATAAAAGGCAAAACAGACGCCACCAACTCCATCATGCAGGTGCCAAGACTCAACTCGGTAACATCGCTGCTTTCCTAGGTCACAAAGAAGAGAGTTCTCGGGTCAAGCTTAGACTGTGGAAGGCTCTCACCGTTCTTTTGTTACCACCGAACCTCAGTTAATGGACTCACCTCTCCCTGTGACTCCGTCACAAACCAAGCTGGGTGAGGACCAAATCAATTTCCCCATAAATCTACACCGAACCCGATCGTTGAATTTGGTGGGCTTTCTCCCAACTCGCTTTGCCCCCAGAATCTTGGAAAGAATTGAGTTCATGAACTGAGGTACCACTGTATTTCCTTCTCATTCTGTAGAAGTTCCTGTTTGTTATTGTTTTACAACCAGAAGCCCTTCTGAATCTAGCGATCACACATACATATCACGGCAGAAACTCTCGAACTTTTAGAGGAAAATGTAGGCATCCATCTAAAATAGTCAAAAGGAAATTTTAGGACTCAAAAATACAACATCTGCATGGAGAAAACAGATTTAAATGTGATCTTGGTTTAAACAAATGCTTTTTATATTTGATGCCAAAAGCACAAAATGCGAAGGAAAAAGAGCTGAATGGGTCTCATCGCACTAAAGCCTTTTGTGCATCAAAGAGCATGAACAAGGAAGCGAGAGGAAGCACACAGGCTGACGCGACTGTTCTCAACCCTGTACCTGACTGGAGAACTGTATTTAGAATTTAGAAAGAACCCCGTGTCATCCAATAGTACAAAGACAAATGACCCGATTGGAAATGGGAGGCATTGTCTGTATCTTTTCATTTAAATCATCGAACAGGTCATTATAACCACCCTTAAGTTCTCATCTTGTTATTCTATCATCCTTGAGTCTGTGTATGAAATAATTTTCTCCTGGTTATGGTAGCTTCCCTGGTCCTTTCTAACCCCTTTTAATTGAGTGCAGCACATCACGGATTCTCTCTGGAGAATTTGAGTTTTTGAAACTCCTTCAAAGGGTTGGGCTTTTGTTTTGGAAGCAGTTGGTTGGGTGGCCAGGGATCCCAGGCCCTGTTCCTAGCGTCTTTCCTGGCTGTTTTCCTCCCTGTCTGGCGGAGTCAGCCAAGGCAGTCTGATTTCTGTTTCTTTTCCCATCAAGGCCCCACCCTACGCTAGTGTGCGGCACGCAGAGGGGCCCTGGATGCGGAAGGCGGGGTGAGGGGGAGACTTCCTGGGTCTGTTGTCAGGGCCACAGTGCCCGAGTGTCTGTGATCTGCTTCCTGCCAACATCTGCCTTGTGTGTTTTGTCCAGAACTATTTACAGCAAGCAGGCAAATCGAACCACCCAGGACTTCACTGCACTCAGTCTCTCCATCTGCAGTCATTCTCTTTTTGATAGATTCCAGTCATTCTCTTTTTGATAGATGTAAGCACTTTGCAATGTCAAATTCTTTCACGGGGAGAAGTTCAAGGCAAGGGATAAACGAACAGACTTTCAGTCTAGTATGTTTTACTTAGTGAAATCTCAGGTTTAAACAAACTCCAGCCTTTGTTTTAGAAGTTAAACAAAATTAGGTTCAGTCACATAATTAAAACAGGCACCTCTGAGGGAACCTTCTACTGTTCCGCGGAGTGACACGGTCACGTTAGAGAAACACTGCGGGTCATCCACAGGTTAGGTCTCGACAGGATTAGATGGGGAGCGAGTCAGGGCACGTCCTGCTCTCTTTGTCTTCACTCCAGAATCCCATCTCCTATCCTGACTGGCATGTAACGTGCCTGCTCCCTCACCCTTCCTTTGCCTTAGGAAATTCTCTAGGACAGAATAGAAACTGTCTCCTGAGTCCCTTTCAAATCACTCCGCCATCCCGTGGCTCCAAGTAAGGGAAGTCAGCTCCTCGAACTGACCCTCTCCAAGCTGCAAGGAGACTTGGAATGAAGGCCACCCCGCCCTCTGCTCTCCGCTCAGGCCCTTCCTGTCAACCTCCTACTTCCCAGCATTCCCCTGGCTTGCACGCCTGTCCCCTGGGTTCTACAGCGGATATCCTACTTCTGGGAAGGTGCTGGTGACCCAAAGATTAGGAGACCCTAACACAGCACGGGGGCGCGATCTCTTCTTCCTGTGAGAACCGCCGGAGTTTCTGAGCTAACGCGGCCACTCGCGAGCACACGTGTCTGGGTCAGAAAGTCATCCCCCGTTTAAGGGACGCCTCAGATCGACACCAGCTAAAAGCCAGCCTCGTCTGAGACTGAGTGCGTGCTGCTCTACCTCCTCCTTGCTCCGGGAAAAACAAAGCGTTGCCCAGTTACTCCACTGTGTTTTCCAGTTCCTCTTGTCCTCCTACTTTCTACCTCTCAGTATTCTGAAGATGAAACTTCCCTTCAGATTTCTAGTGTTTCCTATGGAAACTGAAGCCATAGTTGTGGTGCTACAGAAGCTAGATAAAACATTCACTCAGGATCCCATTAATGGTCAAAACACCCACTTCTTCTTTTTTTTTTTTTTTGAGACAGGGTCTCACTTTGTAGTTCAGGCTGGCCCTGAGCTCACTGTGTTGCCCAGGCAAGCCTGGAACTCAGCAATCCTCCTGTCTCTGCCTCCTAAGAGCTGCGATTACAGGCATGAACCACCATGCCCGGCACCGGTATGTGGTATTGATTGCTGGTGGGCGTGAGTCACCACGCCCAGCATTGTATGTGGTTACTGGGGATTGAACTCAGGACCTTGCACTTGCGAGGCAGGCACCGGAACCACTGAGCTAAATCTCCGGCCCAAAACACCCACTTCTTAGTCTCATGACACCTGCAAGATATGATGGGTTCTTTTTGAAAAACTTTAATTATTAACAGCCTATTTTAATCTAATTTCAGTAACACTTTATATTGTTATTCATTAACAAATTATTTTGCCTATAGTTGTTTTTATGACTTTTTGTTTTGAGTTTTTTAAATTGTGAAGTAGGCCCCTTTTATTCTTTTAAAACTCATTCCTCAGGATAATTCTGTAAGATGATGCAATTATTCATCCAGACGCTTGAGGTTCCTTAAGTGGAATGCTGGAGAAACCCTTTCCATTGACGGACTTGTCATAAAGGAACGAGACAGTGAGAGGTGCTGGGTGCGGGGCTTTCTCCTCGCAGCCAGGGCCGCCCGGCGGTGGGCGGAGCGCCGTAATGGCCTTTGCTGTTTTCGCCGCCTTGTCTCACCCGGCTTCTCAGCAGCATCCGTGGAGCTCTGGCTCCTGGTCTCCCTCAGACGCACTGCCCACCCCCGTTTCCTTGCGTGCTTCTTTCTCGTGGCGCCCAGCCTGCTTCCTTCCCTTGCGTGGGTGCACTTGATCCTTGGCCGGGGCCCGTGTGTCCCGTGGTCCCGCGCACAGTTGCTGTGAAAACGCCCCAGGTTACATCCCTACCCCGTCGCCGTCAGTTCTCACACTCACTTCTCGAAGCGCCGTCCGTGCGCGTCCTCACGTGGCACGTGGCCAAAAGAGAACTTTTGGCCCACTGAGGGGCCCCTCCGCCCTAGCTTCCCGTCCCCTACCGGCCGCCCACTCGCCCAGACAGACGGCCTGGCACCCCGGTTCACCTGTGTCGTCCCAGCCCCCCGGCCTTCCCTCAAATCCCGCCCACCCTCGCTTCAGCACCTCAGCCCCAAAAGCTCACTCCGCCCCGTGCGGCGGCCCCAGGCCACTGCCCCAGACCGCGCAGCTGCTCTACCCCTGGTCACTCAGGCTGTCCCCAAGGCCCGCCCTCTGTCCTCCGGCAGTCCTGTCTCCGCAGAAAGCCAGAGGGACCTGGGTTAGGGTCGCGAGCCGTCCCCTGCTGCGTTGCACTTTCCCTGCGCACTGTAGCCTGGGGCTTCCCACTGGCCTCTGCCGCTGGCCACAGCCTGCCTCCAGCCTCGGACCTCCGGCTCCCGCTGCCCCGCACGCTCAGCATCTAAGCCTGTTTCCTGCTCCTCAGACACACCTTCTTCTTCGGCGTGGCTCCCAGGCTTTCGGTCTCCGCTTCCTGGAGGCTCTGTGTGGCTCTGCCCGAGACAGGGTGCCCCCCGTGCCCTGCCTCTGCCACAGAGTCTCCTGCTCAGAGCGGTTTTGCAGGCCCCACCTCCAGCCTCTCTCCAGGCCCTTAGCGTCTCTGTCCCTTACATTGCTACTAAGACATCAGATGAGGAAACACAAGTTAGCGTTGGGGCCTCCGTAGAGAAAGGCTGTGTATTGTTTGTTTGCTAACCTCCTCGGTGTGTGCTGTGTACTTAGCTTAGCATACCAAACATTAAAAATTAAAATGTTCAGTCTGAAAAGTAGGGTTTTTCCCAACGGATGCCAAGTAGCTGGCTGCACAGTAATAAAACATCTGCGGTAAGAATCAGGAGACCTGGAGTTTATGTGCTAGAGGTTTAGCATTCCTGCGGGTGACCCTGAGTCCTAGCACACGTCTGAGATACTCGTCACATCCCCCCCCGCCCATGGATGAGGAGGAGACTAGATGCGGTGAGACCAGCAAGTGCCCGTCTGCGGCCCTGGCCTTTCTGTGCACACCCACGGGGCCTGCCCGGGCCGCAGCCTTCGAAGCGTGCAGCCCAGTGCCATGCAGCTCTGTTTGTGTGTGGTGCCGTGGCACCACAGGGGTGAACCCTCCGGGCAGCTCCCATGCTGATGGCACCCAGCGGGCTGCGATGTTAAAAGGAGCATTTGCTGGTCTTCCGCCCCAGAGGAAGTCAAGGTGAACTGAGCCCCGTTAAGAGCAGGGCCGGGGACGTCTGTCTGCGGGCCCAGTGTGAGCCCGGGACTCTTGAAGCTCAGCATTTCCTGCTGAGGAGGTGCAGCCCCCCCACCCCGTTCTCACTGAAGAGGGGCCCTCCTGGCACAAGAAAGGGCTCATGGTGGCATTGCTACCACCGTGAGAGGATTTGTCAAATTTCCCCTTCCCCTTATCTTCAAAGCATGGCCTCTAAAGCGACTTTGAAGGGAAACATGGGAAAATCAAAAGAAATCCAATACATAAGGAAAACGGTTTTCAAAGTTTCCCTGCATAGACAAATATACAACCAGCATCATATTTATTAACTCCAATGTTTCCATCAGATAGTAATAATTTGCAGAGAAAAATAGCCATCCCTGGTTTCTAACAAGCTTCTGTTCTGCCTACAAACCTTAGATGCCAGCCGTTCCTAACGGGGCCCATCTCAGTAAGACTTTGTTATCGTCTTAAAATTTAATTTTGTGAATAATGTAATGTTCAAAAAGGAAAATAAATATCCTGTCTAAAGCCAGGCGAGCCTCTTTCCCTCCAGCCTCTACCCAGTATCTCTGGCCCCATTTCCTCCTCTCCCTTGGACGTAATGTTCCCCTGTAGTCGCTGTGCGCTGTGTCACTGGCTTCCACGGCCGATCATTCTGTCTCGAGGGATGTTTTATTAGGAGAGCAGGAGCCGTGCTGTTCTTGAATTCTCTCTCCGGCGAACATAGCCATTAAAGACCGGTACCAAGAGGAAAACACTTTTGTAACGTGGCACTCTCCAAATCCTGAGGATGCTGCGATTATTGACTTGGGAATAGCCTGCAAATAATGACCTGAAATGAGTCCTTCTGCATTTCTGTCTCTCCCCCTTCTTAATACCTTTATTGCGGAACCAGGACCAGTATCTGTAATGTTGACACTCCGTTGGGATCAGTCTTTGGCGGTCACACCAGGGCTCCGCCAGAGCTTATAGAAGGGCCCTGGCGTCCTGCGTGAGCTCTGGTTTCTGCAGGAACCTCTTTCATCCTCTTGAAAATCACCAGGAGCGATCACTAGCAGTCTTACACCTACAGTCCACGGCGGGGGGGGTCTGAATTTTCTCCTTTTGTATCTCTTGCTGGCCACACCCTGGGTGTGAGGTTGAGTCGACATCCTAGGTTTCAAACCAAACTTCACACACACGCACAGGCACTCGCGCATGCACACACACACACACACAGGGAGGACCCGCTCTGTCCGCACCGCTCCTGAGGGGGAGGCTCAGGGCTCCGGGACGCTTGCCGCGGGTGCTTGTCCACCACAGGCGTCCTGCGGGCTTGACTGGGTGGTGCCCTAGGAACTGGAGGGGGCCTTCAGCCCCGAGAGCTGGCCGTGGCTCCTTTGACTTGGCCAGCGCCCGGCCTCCCACAGCGACTGCCCTCGCCCAGGCTGGCCGGCCGCAAGAGCAGCCTCTGTGACCAGGTGTTTGGCCCAAGCACCCCCAGACGTTAGGGACGCGATGCACTGCTCCAGGCGCTGTCAGCCCGTACTGTTCTTCACGGGTGAGCGGGGAGCAAGTCCAAGGGGCGGAGCAAGTCCCCAGAGCAGGACGGACCCTCCTCATGCAGGACCGCAGGCCCCGCTGTGCAGGGTTCTGGTCCCGCCTTCCCGTGCAGGAGAAGCGCCGCGTGAGCCAGCTCCACCCCCTCCTTCTCTAGTGGCGAGAGTCCAGTTTTGCACGTTCGCGGGTGATATGCTGTGACACTGAGCTCCTGTCTCCCGCTGCCCTGGGCATTGGGGCCTAAGCCTCTTTGTGTCTTCTGTTGAGGTGTTGGGGGGCGGATCTTTTTACCCTGCCATTCAAGTCACAGTCTTCCGGAAACTTCCTCACAGCTGCAACATGGAAACGATGTTTTGCCCGCTATCTGAGGCCCCTGGGGTCTGGTCAAGTTCACACACAAAATTCAATGTCATAGTCATTAGACCTAGCTCAGACCGAGGGTAGGAAATGAGGCTCCGCCTCTCCGAGGGAGGAACCCCAGAGCCCCCGGTTTCCTGCAGTATTTTTACTAAGTAAAGAGTGGACTTGACCAGAGCTGTTAGGAAGGGATGGGCCGGGTGGAGTAGCAGACTCCTGGCTAATGCACGTTCCACTGAGAAATCGTTGTTATGGAAACAGAATCAACGATGGTAATAGCTGCCATTTTTGAGCAGATAATTGAAAAAGTTGCTTGAGGCCTGGAGGTTGAGGTCCCGAGAGATGTAGAGGGGGCTGTGCCACCCGAGCGGGCGGCGGGCAAGCTTTGCCTTTGGAAGTGCAGGAGAGGACGGACAGGAGAGGCCGGAGAAGCCCGAGGAAAGGGAGCGGCCTCCCCACGGAAAAGCACAGGGCGGCCCGCGGCCCAGTGAGAACGGAACGGTTTATCCCTTAAAAGGCGGCCGGGGTGGGGGCAACAAACACGGTGGATACTGAAGTTTCTCAGTTGTAGTTCGGTGGAAGGCAGGTCGCCACGAGCCCGCTCGGCACACTGCCCGGCCTCGAGCCCGCTGGCCCCGCCGTGGCCTCCGTGCGAAGCGGCCCCGAAGAGCTGTGCTCCGGCCGTCCCCGGTGCTCCCTGGGCCCGGCGCCCGGCCTGCCACACCTGCTGCCGAAGAGCAAACTGGCATCCTGTGGAACCGGGAGGCAGCCGGGACGGCCCAAGTCCGCTCACAGAGGCCTGGGGGAGTGCTCGGCAGGCGGCAGAGGGACCGACAGGGCGTTTCAGGCGAGGAGGGGCGGGTCCTGAGGGGCGCTACGGGCGGTGTGGCTTTTACTGTAATGCTTTTTAAAAAAAAAAAAATAAACCTACAACATACTGTTCAGTCACACTTTGGATATTCCACTTCTTGCGGTGAACTCTCCTCTTGACCATTCAAGACAAGCCCTTTAGGGTGACCGTTGCTCTATGTGCATGGCGTGTGTGTGTGTGTGTGTGTGTCTGTCTGTCTGTCTGTCTGTCTGTCTGTGTCTGACACAGTGCGGGGAGAAGCCAAGCCTGTTCCTGACTCAGCACAAGTGTGTCTCACTGAGCCCAGGCCCCAGCCCTTTTAATTTTTCATTTGGAGACACGGTCTCGCTAACTGAACAGGTTTCCCAGGCTGTACTTCAGCTTGCAGTCCTCCTGCCTCAGCCTCACAAGGAGCTGGAGGTGAAGCGTGTACCGCCCCTCCCAGCCGCACGGGGGAATCTTGGTGAGGGCTTTGGATTATTTCTACCAGGTAGAGACAGGCGGAAGCTGGTCTTCACTGGAATCCAACAGGACAAAGAGGCCCCTCTTGCTGCTTGGTCTGCAGGTGGCTTGTGGTGTGGATACCTTCTCTTTCTCCACATCCAGCCCAGGAGTCAGTGCAGGACGGAAGGGGAGGAGCCTGCGAAACCTCAGAGCACAAGATCCTTGTCCGGGTACCCTCTGGCTCTTCCCTGTCATGAGCTTCTCTCCGTGTTCTGCTTAATCTGCTTACTGCTTCTGAGCTGGACATTGAGAGAGTCCAGGATGCCTGTCTTTGTCCTTGCCCTGCCTGGGAGGTGGCAAAGGCTCAGACCTGTCCTGTCATCTTTTGCATCTTCATCCAGCATGCAGTGGGAGATATACTTTAGTCTTAGTGTGTACACACACACACACACACACACACACACACACACACACACACACACACTTCGTCAGTCTATATCCCCCACATAAGGGCTACATTATCCCACTGTCTTTACCACGAAACCTTGAAGGGATTTAGTACTTGGTTTAATGAGGTTCATGCATTAAAAGCATTTCCTTTGCATATTTTAGTTGCCAGATTGTAGTATTACAAAGTCCTGGCCTCCAAAATCCTATAGATTTTTTAAAAAATTACTTAAAATAGGGAGAGAACAATTACGAGAGATTTACCAGTCTTCTTATAAATAAATCAAGACAGTTATTCCAAAAGAGGGATGTCAAAACACCTTGCCTGGAGCGATTTTGGGTTGAGTTCTACCTCTGAAGGTTACCTATGGCCCTGGTGTTCTTATCTTCCTGGGAGCTGCTGGTACTTCCACACATTCAGTCTGCCAAGAGAAGAAGTTATACTTCCACCTGTGTCATTTTCTTCTCAGCTGTAACATATCTCTTCTTAAAAAGAGTGGGTGAGAAGGAATTATGGGAGTAAATCTGATATTTATCTCTTGAATTAAAAGACTAAACCTGCAAATAGTCTAGCTATCAGTCCACAGTGTCTGTTGTTACCAGCTGAATTCAGAGAGCTCGGTGAGTAGATATTTCTGTGTGAGCCTCATAAGCCTCAAAACCACTTTTATGTATTATTTTTCTTGTCATCCACAAATTATATTGCAAGAAGATTGATGGTAATTGAATAAATTGCATGTGTCCTTAAAGACTGAGCTTGTTGGAGACATAACCGATTTATTAGATGATCAGTTTCATTTTCTCTCTCAAGCCAGTGCTCTTGGAACATTTCCTTCCAAACATGGGAAACCCAAGCTCTTGGGGACTGAGAAGCCGGCGTGAGCCCCAAGAGACGGCTCTGAGAGGCGGTGTCAGAGGCGGAGAAGGATGAGCTGGAAATGAGACCCAGCTGTGCAGGTTCCAGTGGCCTTCCTCACCAAGATGTTCTCTGAGATCTCTTTATTTTTTTCTTTATCTAGTGTATCTTTTTTTTTTTTTTGAGACAGGGTCTCGCTTTGTAGTTCAGGCTGGCCCCGAGCTCACTGTGTGGCCCAGGCAAGCCTGGAACTCAGCAATCCTCCTGCCTCTGCCTCCCGAGCGCTGGGATGACAGGTGTGAGCCACCACGCCCAGCTATCTAGTGTATCTTATGAGTGTGTAATGCAACTTTTATGTGAGGGCTTATGGACCGGCTGTTCCCTGAGTAATGTCACTGCCTTACAAGTGGAGATGTCTTCTTCCCTCTTGACTGCAAGATCTTCAGCATCCTGCCGTCATTATCCTCTTATTTTCCTGCAGCCCTCAGTGCTCCCCTTTGACGTGCTGTAACATCGGTGTCTTAACCGCTTGTATTTGAACTGAAGTCCTCTGGGTCACAGAGTCCAGTGAGAGCTCCCCACACAGCAGGCCACGGGGACGATGGGGCACCCTGCACCAGCCACAGCTTGCCAGCTGTAGGCCTCCCACTGCCCGGAGCTGTGATGATTTGGGGAGATGTGTGTGTACGTGCGTGTGTGTACGTGTGTGTGTGTGTGTGTGTGTTGAAACAGTTCTTCTCCTTGAATGGCTCTAACTCCGAGCACAGGGGCAGTAAGGACTGACTTCTCAAGACTACACTCTGCTCGTCCGTTGTGTATTTCCTTCCTTCAGGATTTCTCAGAAGGGATGTGAGCAAATGGGGGTCTGAGGCGCGGAGCACCCTGACTGTGGAGGATGCTCGTAGCGGAAAGGGCCAGTGTGGATTTCAGGCTGGGCCGAGACAGGACGAGGAGGTCTGCGGAGGACATCGAGAAGAGTCTGGATGGAGCCAGACCACAGGTACCTCCGGCTACACCTGGACCACTGCAGGCTGAGCTTCCACAGCCTGGGCCCTGCATCCCACCCCCATCTGCTTATCCATGCAGTGCTGCTCGGTGATCTGTCATGATTAATGACCTCAAGTCCAACACAGTTATGAACGCGGTTGCCCTTTCTTCAAATAATGGCTTCAAGCCCCTCAGCACTCGGAGTGGTTCAGCTCTCCTGCTCATTTGTTTTTCTGTAATGGAGGCTCTGACACGTTAGAAGGTCATGAAATTAATTTAGTGGGTCATGGTCAGCTTAAGAAAATAAAAGGCTGTAGTAACTCTGTCCAGTCAAAAGTCACCAGTAGAATGAACTGTTGTGGCTTAGAGTTTTTCTATTACACATGTATAGGTAGTACGTTTACTGGGCTGCTATGTGAAATACATTTCTTGCAATAGATTGAAGTCATGAGAATGTGAAGTCTTTGACTGTCGTCTGACTGTGGACAGGAAGTGCCCGCCCTGCAGAGAGGGTGCATTGCGTGGACCCGGCTTGCTCCGCGCTGCTCGGCACTGGGCATGGTGGTGCGGGCCTTTCACCCCAGCACTCCGGGCCACTAAGACAGGAAGATCACGAGCTCGAGCCCAGTGTAGGCCACTTAGTGGCTTGGTAAGACCTAGTCTCAAAATTTAAAAAAAATAATAACTTTTTTACTACTAGGCTTGGAGCTCAGTGTGAAGCTTTGTATTCATCCCTCCGGGGAAAACCCCTGCTCACTGCGGAAAGGGCCTCTTCAGGACCGTGAAATTAGCTGCTAGTGGCTTCAGTGTTTTGACCAATAGGAGCCTTTCGGGTTTTCTGTTGTGTGCCTTAGGCTGTGGTCCACATAGAACCACTTAGTATCTCCTAACAGTGTGATTTCGGTGAACTGCCTGCCCTGCTGTCGGGTAGCGATGCCAAGGAGTGCCCAGACTGCAACCCCAAACCCATTTATTTATAGTTAAGTGCCAACACTGTAATTAAACCTGAACACTAAAGTTTCAGTTTAGAAGAAACAATTCAGAAATTAACATCTTTTGTACTACAGGAAAAACAAATGACACTCGTGCCATGGGATTGCCACCCCTGCTTTAGGGCAGTAGGTATAGCTGAGGTCAGTTAGGCAGGTGCTGCTTACTTAGGTAATAACCCCAAAGCCCTGGGCACCTCAGCCTGGATGAGCTTCTGTGGTTGGTACTGGTCTCTGGCAAGGTGCACTGTGTCCACAGATCCTTTAGAAAGGATGCCAGGAGCTTATGCCAGCATGTCAGAACTTTGTTTCGCTCTGATTCTCTCCTATGCCCTGTGTAATGCACCGTAGCTGGAAGAACACCCTGGAAAGATGGGCTTTCCAAGTCCTAGGAATTCTAGTGACACTGAGGCTTAGGGTTAGTCTCCGGGACCCCAACATGGGGTAGAGGCTGGGTCTAAGCCCTGGGGGCGGTAAGGGTCTTGCCAGCACATGGAAGCACAGAGTCTGTTGTCTGATTAAACATGAGAAACTGGGCTGGCATGGGGTCTACAGTAAAGGGGTCCTTTTTGGAGGAGCTGGCAGAAAAGTATCCTTCGTTTCTCCATTTGAGACAATAGCGGACACTATTTGTCGAGGTGTCACTGGTGAATTCAACTGGATAGAACAAAGGAACTAAATATTTTGTTTCTTTCTCAGTCCCCACAAAGGAGTTGAGAATCGGAGCCTGGTGTAACATATCAAAGCTGCGCGAGTCCTTTCTCCATCACCGTAGCGAGATACCTGATTCTGGGTTCTTTGAGGAGGGGCTCAGCTCACAGGTGTGGAGGCTCAGGCTCCGGCTGGGGAGACCCCGGGGGGGATGGGGCCCCATTGCCAGGGGTGTGAGCGGGTGGAGGGATCAGAAGGTGGCACAGGAGGCCGAGGGTCAAGGCCAGACTGGCTCTCTTAGAAGAACCCTCTCATGAGAGCTAGCCTGGGTCTGAAGACGGCCACCCCACTTTCTCCCAAGGTGATTCAGTACTTGCAGGTGTTCACAAGCCCCTCCTCCGGAGGCGTCACCACTTTCACGTGGACATTCGGCCCTCACCCCTCGGGACATAGTCAAGCTGTACCCAGACTACACCACAGGCTCATTTTGAGCTCCTAGGCTTTCTGCTATCTGTCACCTCGGCCTGTTTTCCTGTCTACCATTCAGTACTGTTTCATTTTAAAAATCACTCTTAATTATGATATATTCTAAGCAAATGAGATTTCTCTTTGGGGTCCACCTGATGAATGGAAACCAATATAAAAATCAGAATCCGAGGCAGAAACGGAAAGATTAGCAAAAGCAGTCTCCTGTGTTCCCTTGTGTGGTTAGGGTAGAGAACACCCAACTGACTCATCATAAAAGCTTTGAAATTTGATAATGTGAGGGAGCTCTGAAGGAAATTAAACATAGCATGATTACTTTTTTAAAAATATAAATCAAACACAGCATCTGAGCAAATAATACTTCCCACACTGCTAGTTCATACTGCTAAACTCAGAAAGTAGCAAAGGGTTTTTGAGACCTTATGAGCGAATAATGATATCTGAATTATGATACTTGTAGTATTGGCGAACGGTTTTTGCAGATGGTTAACTTACTTGCTTTTCTGGGCCTTACTTGTTAGACTAGTCATTTTCCAGTAGCGTGTGATTTGAAGACAAGACGTTCAGGTCCTCTGCCAAGCAGGTGTGGAGGGTGGGGAGGACAGAGACGGGGTGCTCGGCGTGGCACCCCACCTCCTCTGTTGCGCGCAGCGGCCGTGGGCTTGTGCAGTGGGAATACGGTGACCCTGGGTGGGCAGAGCCCCGAGAGGGACTTTAACTCTGTGGTCACGGACTCTTGCTTTTGAAAGACTTTGCCTTTATCCCATCCACGGTGCTTTTTGCCCTTTTCTACGCCAACTGGAATTTGTTTCATCCAGAGAAACAGATGTGAATAATGAATAATGTGGGCTCTTGCCGTAGCACCGTCAGAAAACACAACGCCTTTCTCTGTGCGGTGACATACTCTGTGCTTTCCTGGTCGTAAATCCTGTGGGTGTGATTCACCTGCCTCCTTCCGTGAAATCTTCACTCAACACATTGTGCTTTGGAATCTGAATAAATGTCTCTCAAGCCTGCGACGGTGTAGACCTTGATCTAAATATGTATTCCATAGTTTGCTTTTTACTCATTCTCACTCCTTCTCCTTTTCCTGAAACCCGAACTACATTTCTCTTGTGACACTATCTTCTCATTGGCAAAGCTCTCTGTCTTCCAGTGATTTTATTTTTTCACTGTTTATTGAGAGCAAAATGACTGGATACATGCTCTTCCAAATTTGCTCTTCCAAATGAAGGTCTTTCGAGCTGAGGACAAAGGACGTCTTTGCGTGTGTCTCTAAGCACACGCCCCGTGCACGTCGGCAACGTCTTCCCGTCCGAAGCGTCAGGCGTCTCAGGCTCGTGACCTCTACGCCGGCGGTTCTCTCCTGCGCTCAGCCTGGGCGCTCGCTGGAGGCTGACTGGGCCTTGTTTCCAGCGAGCGACGCTGGGCCTGCGCTGCGCCGCCTTCCACGCTGACCTCGCTGCACTTCCGGCATCTGGGGCTCCTGTCCCCTCTCCCTTCTCCTGCCCAGCCCTGCTTCCTGGGACCCGGCTCCCCCGGGGGCTTGAGACTCCCCCGGCTCCCTGGCGCCCACGAGCTGCTGTCGTGGAGAACCAGGCAGGGTCACGGGTCGGGTGGAAGGCTGGACGTCGGAGATCGGGGGCTGCAGGTTTGGGGCCTGCCGAGGACCTGTTCCGGCTCGCCGGGGGCGCCTCCTCACTGTGTCCCCACATGGCAGAGGGGACACTGCACCCCGCTGAGGCCAGTCCTGAGGGTTTGGGCTCATAGGCTGGTCGCCTCGCGACACCTCACCTCTGGCACCGTCGCCCCGGGTGTGTGTCGGACGTGAGCATCTGGGGACAGCGTTCTGTCTGTTCTCTGCGGCGGTGCTCGGGCCCGCGGAGGCTTGAACTTGGTTTTCCCCCGTCGCCTGCCCCTGCTGCTCCTGCTCGCCTGGGTGGCGACTTTCCTCCGCTCCCTACAAGCCCGGTGACAAATCCCCCATTTCCTCTCTGCTCTCCAGACCACTTATTTCTCCCCAGCTCTGGGAATTTGTCGCCAGAAACGGTGGCCCAGCCTGAGCCCTCAGGGCCCAGAGACCGAGGGCGGCCCCTGCCCGCCTCGCCGCGGGCCGCACGCCCCGTGTCCTGTCTGCTGTGACGGTGCGAAAGGAGACAGAACCGCGCAGCCCACAGCCTCCGTCACGAGAGGCCTCCTGTCCACGCCCACGTGGGTGCCACGGCGGGTGCCCAGGACACCTGGGCCAACTGGCACGTCCGAGGGGCTGTCTCCACCCTGCCATGCTTGCGGGATCTTTCATGTGGCAGGAGACGCTCCCGATATGTCGCCATCAGCCTCAGCTCCTCAGAGAATTTGGTTTCACTTCGTGTCCCCCAAACAGACCCCAGGGTGTCTGCCTCGTTCTCTGGAACTCTGAGTGCACCTTCTGCTGTCTCAGGACTTTGGTCCTGCCGTCTGTGGGGACACTTTGTGAAGGGGGCATCCGTGAAGAAGACTGTGTGATTCCACTGACATAAACATAGGGAAATGTGTGCACGTATGTACACACAGATTCCGGCCTCAGGATCCTCATGCCTTTGATATGCATCACACAGAAAGAAAAAAAAGAATTTGGAGCGAGGTCATTACTTAAGAAGATGGTGGTGCGGCAGTTGTGCTGGGTGCTGGAGGAAGAAGCTTTGAGAACCTTCCAGATGTTTCGCCTGTGTTTTCTCCTTCCAGCTCGAACGGGCGCTGGAACCATCTGGACCTGAATCCGTGTCAACTTTTCCCTTGTGAGCGCACAGTGGTAGATTAGAAATCGCCTATGTCGAAACCTGGGCACCGTGGCCCGTGGTTCTTTCTCTGCCCTGACCCATGTTTTTAAAAATGCTATCCATAGCTTCCCACCAAAAGAACAAGACAGTAGACCCCGCTCATTACTCTTCCTTCCTCCGCCTCAGCCCCACAGGCACGGCAGGCGACGCTGGGGACAAGGGGAGCGCCCAGCTGTGCCCGAGTGACGGAGCCCGACCCCTGCTCGGTGTCCCGGCGGCGACCTTCCCATCTCCTGCCCTCGTCCCCTGCCGGGCCTGTCGAGCAGGGCTGGAGAAGGAAGAGTAATGTGTGAGCAGGGCCCGGGCCCCTTCCTCAGCCCCCGGCCCTGGTTCTCTGGCTGCGTGTCTGGCGTGTGCTCTCTGCTCTGGGCACCCAGCGTCCTCACCACAGGCCCTGGCAGCTCTGTGGGCAGTGCCCTCTCCAGAAGCCCCTGGTGACCAGCCTTCCCCTGGAAGTGGTTGTGCGTGCTGTCGGCTCCCCAGCCCTGAGGTGCTTGGGACCCCCGAACCACACTGTCAGTGCCTCAGCCAGGCCGCTCACGCCCTGCCGGCCTCCAGGGTGTCCTGAGGGTGTCATCTGGGAGTGTCCCTGCTGGTCCTCTGCCTCCAGAGCCTGGCTTGGCTGCGCCATGCTGCCCCCGGAGTGGGTACAGTCCTCTTTTACACCCCAAGCCACCACGGCACAAAGACAACGCATGTGTGTTTAATGGGTTTGCTCACTAAAGGATTAGAGAAATGGGTTTTAGCAGGACAACCCTGAACTTGAAAGCTCAGCTTCCTCGCTGCTGATGCTCTTGAATCCTAAGATCCACAGAGGCCATGTCTTCACCCCGGGTCACAGCTCTCCTCCTGTCAGACAGCAGGAGAGAGTTCTTAACAAGGCCCGTGGCCTTGGGTGAAAGAGGAAAAAGTCACAGTTCTCCTCTTGAAAATCGAATCGCAACATAGCCGCCCTTTGGCCAGTCTGCGGGCGAAGCCACAGTATTTTCGCAAGACGTGTGACCAGCACCAATCACAAGTATTTCCATACCACGGTGACTGCTACACATATCTGGAGATTCATCATTGGGTACCTGGTCTCTTGCTTATAGAGTAAGACACGCAAGTGTACCTTGCTTATGATCTGTCTCTGCAAAGGAGTTCCATTCTTACAGCCATCAGACGAAGGACAGAGCTGAATGCCTCCTTGGCAAGCGGACATCTTCATCCAAGACAGCCCTGCCGTTTAATATTGTTAACTGACCTGAGTAAAATGGTCATGGCACTGATAAATACTTAAAAAAAAAACCCACTTGAACTTGACTGTGTTTTAAGTATTGTATTATGAATCATTAATTATGCAACAAATTATTTATGTATTTAAAGATACGAAACATGTTTCAAAGTAATACATTTTCTTCATAATGGATATCTTAGTTTATATATTTAAACCACAAGGTTCTGAGGATAGCGATACAGGCTTCACCATATTGACCTAAGTGTTCATTTTTTCCTTCTTCATTTGTCTCTCCAGAGGAAGCAGTTTTGATTTACTTTATCTTTCTTGAATTTTAGGAGCTCAGCCCCCTGCTTGTGCCCTGCCCCCAGCCCCTGGCTTTGCTGTGTTTCATGGAACTCTGGAGTTTCTTTCCCGCCTCATGTGACCCTGTGCTTTTTTAAGCTAGGAAACCTGCCGCCAATCAGAGCTGGTTTGGCGCAGGGCGGCACTGGAACTCTGTTATTTCAGTCAGTGAGTCAGTTGCAAAAACCCACAAGGGACAGAGGTGGCGCCTGTGTCCAGAAGGGCTGCCTCTGGGCTCTAGGCTGTGAACTGCTGGATGCTCTGTTACAAACTTATTACATCTTTGCCCATAAATGTGTATCAGTATCAACCTTCTTTCTTGTCCCCAGAATTCTGTGGTTATAAAATGCTCCCCCCTCCACCTCTTCTTTTTGCCCTGGGATTCAACTCTGGAGAGAAAGCTCTTGCATTCTGAAACCGTGTCCTTGTCTCTCTCCGAAGAAGGTCAAACTGGATCATGTCCAAGGCCTCCTGTAGCTACCATCAATATTCTCCTTTAAAGCCAATGCGGGTAGGGTGCCTGGCTGTGAGGGCCTCATAACCCAGCCCACAGTGTCTCAGAATTTGCTACAGGGCTCTAAATCTTCCCCATGAAGAGGTCACTGTGCACCGCAGTCGCTCCCTTTCCACGTCTTGAGTGCAGTTGGATTTGTCACTGCTAATGATTCCATGCCCTGAGCTGACATTTGCCAGTATTCTTTGGTTGATTATTTTTCTAGAAAAAAAAAGAAAGGGAGAGTGAACTCTAGAAAGAGTTCATTCATGATCATTGTTCTTTTCTGCAAGTCCAACGGGATTTTAATATGTATCTGTAACACTGGCACAAAATACCCCGTCTTCCTCTGTGCCCACTGCAGTACAGACAGGAGCCAGACACATGGGCATTATGACCGCCATCCACCTCTGCAGGTCCTGCTGGGACCCACACCTTCTAGTTGCCTTTGCAGTGTGAACAGAATTGATGTAGTGGAGTTCATGCCTGGGCATCAAACAAAGTGTGTTTGTAGATTCCCTGAGCCAGATGTTTCTGCCATGATATCAGCAGTGGAGAGTTCATTGAGATGATTGCTGTGAATGACGTGATTTCTACAGTTCTACCAATGGTGTTTGTAGCTGTACCAGATTATGGGCAGTAACCCAGGCTTTTACACTACAATTATTGTCGAGCTTAACTAGCTCTTTCCCCAAAATTGCATGTCCAGTTATTTTTGTGTAGAGCCAGAGAGGTATCTAGTCAAAGCTTTTCATTCTAAGAAAATTGTTCTGTGCCTGATAGTATGTTTCATAAACTTAGAATGTAAAAACCCCCAAATATTCAGTTGTTTGTCTCTTGAATTTATGTCTGAGGGGAATGAACTTCAGAAAGGTGGACACTTTTTGAGGTCAAACAGTGGGAGAAGCGGCTCTGTGTGGCCCTCACAAGCCCTTGTCCCACCTCTGCATACCACGGGTAGAGCCACTATTCCATCTGTGTAGCCATAGTCCCTGCCCAAAGCCAGAAGTTTCTCCCTTCTCTTCCCTCTTTCCTTCCCTTTCTTTGCATGGGTGTGTTTATATGTACACATGTGTGTGTTTGTACATACACACACGTGTGTTTCACTGTTGAAATCAGTGGTACGACCTCCATCCAACTTTTGACTTGACTAAGTGTACAATATGTGTTGGAGCTTTAAACTCACAACTTGACTCTGCAGTGCCCTCCTTTCTGAGATTTCATAAGTATTCTAAAGTTATGTGAAATTTATCAGCTTGACCTCCCTTTCCTTTTTTACTTGCATAAACCATTAATCCACATTCATATCGACAATCAACACAATATAATGCCATCTTTAAGTGACCTGAAATTCGTGAAATCAGCCAAGGACAAAGAAATCTTCCCTGTTGGCATCCGTTTCCTCTCAGTTAACTGTGTCTCTCTTTTTCCTTGCATCACTTATTCAGAGGGTGCTTTTACCTTGTAAAAGTTCAGCCAACAGAAAATTGAGAAAGTGAACTGATGAATTCATCTGGCCCGTGTTAGCCATTGTTTGAATTCGAGTCTCACGCCTGTCCAACACAATTGCGGAAGCTGACCTTTTGCAAGGGGCAAAGTGCCATGGCTCTCACTCCCCTGTGCCTGGGCATTGGTTCCTGGGCAGACCATCCTGAGCTACTCTGAACCCAGGAACTCTGTGCCCTGTGCATTTACAATTTTTTTTTGGGGGGAGGGGAGGCTTCTTCTCTGGGGTCTGTTTTGAAAGGTAAAGCATTTACCCTTACTCCATGAAGAAATTGTTCACAAACGGATCAGTAGATGCAGTGGACAATGGGTCCTTCTATGTCACCTCTGAATTATAGGGTGAAAGGATTGCATTAGAAAAGAATTATGGTGTAGTTATGCAATGGAGTCACTTTAAGACTTGAAAACAAATAAGTGTGTAAGTTGTACTCTATAATTTATCACCTTTCATACATAGCAATAATAGTATAATATAATAATTACTACGGCTTTCTATGTTAAATTATGTGAATCATTTCATTCATTACAGGTAATGAACCAGTAGCATAAGCCTGAAGTGGTGTCTTCTTAGACTACTAATTTGTTTCATCTCCTTCCTGTCCCACGTCAGAGTATAAATATTTGTTTGTTGGTTGGTTTACTCCTTGCAGGAATTACCTGTAATAGTTGTGGTGGTGGTGAAAACAGGGAATTAAGATATCCAGCTTCTAATATGGGAATTCCATATGTGTGTGCTGATAACCTAGGATTATGCCTCTATCCAAAGAGGAATTTATTCACTTGAACTCACCTAGAACAGCTATACAGAAAACATGAAGACATTCAGAAGCACAAACTTACAGCACAGGTACGGATAGAATGTTTTAAAATCTTATCCACAGACACCCCCAAAGACTCTACCTGCAGATCACTGCACAGAGTAAGGATGTAGTAATACCACTTGCCCTTTGATGTCTTCATTACTGTGTATTTATTAGTTCCATAGATGTATATGGGAAAGCAACTCTTCTTGATGTTGGAGGCCTTGGAAAACTTAAAATATTTAAAAATGAATTCTACAAATGTGAACTTACTGGCTAAATCCTATGAAAGGACCACAGTGACCTGTTTGCAGAGGATGTGTATTTTTTATTCTTTGTTTACTCAGTCCTCTCAAGTGCATGCTCTCTCTGTGGTGTCTTGCCTCCAGAAATCCTGAGGGTATTAGTTAGAGTTTTTATTGTGCCTTTTGTGAGCCCAGCCAAGGGGTCCATCCCTCATGACCAGCTGAGATGTGGAAAGAGTCCAGCTCCTCAAATGGTGTGTCTGCACATCGTCATAGCTTCAACATAGTGATTCCTCTTCAAAAAATAAGTGTAGCAGTGGACAGCAGATGGTCAACTATATTGGAAGTATCCAACTCACAGAGACACTCGAGTTCTCACTAGGAAAAAAGATTATTGGACAGAATTGGACCAATGGTAAGTTGCTATGTTCTAGTATTGGGGAAGATGATTTGTGTGTGGGGAAAATGGCAGGGTGACAGAATTGAGCCAACTCTAACCCTAATGCTGCACCGTTCACCTGGGATCTGTGCCCCAGAAAGCAGAGAAAGAGTAAAGGAGGGAGTGGGAAGAGATAACCGTTCCAGGCCGTGCCATCAGATCCCACTTCCAGGTTCCACTTGCAAAGAGCAAGTCAGTTATAAACGCCTCAGTGGACTAAGCTGGTGATGCATTTCACAGCGTGGTGACCCGTCCCCTCCCAGAGGTCCCTCCTAGGACCGCAGGAGGCCTTGGGGAACATCTAGACATGAATCACAAAAAGTATTAATAAGCTAGTTATTTTTGGATAACACCCAAATTCATCTGTGAATTATAATCAAACTACAATATCATTTTGTTGCATCTTTCTATTTCAAGGTTGATTTGTGATGCATGAATCTGATGCAGACATTTCAAAGTCCCTAGACTCATGAAAAAAATCATATTAATTGCAAAACCAATGAGGATAATATACAAGAGTAGCTCTGAGCTTTGCAGCAAGACATCGTCCTCAGGAATCAGAAATGAAACAACCAACTTATGGTTTGCTAAGTTCTGTGAATTTTCTTTCCTCACTGCTATTTAAAAGGGTTTACTCAGGCAGAGCTGTGGTGTGGCGGGGATGGCAGCAGTCTCCTGAGACCACGTGGTAGGTTGACCCAGAGGGCACGAGTCTGGAGCACATGTATATTTCAGGGATTCTCAGAGGCCCTTTGAACCAGCATATATAGAGTATTTTTTAAAGAATCACCAATGCTGGTGTTAAAAATAATGCTTAGTAATTAAAAATGAATTAAGTGCTGAGTAAATGAGTGAATAAAAAATTAAAACGTTCAAACCTCTGAAGGGCAACCCGCCTGTGTATATAAAAAACTCACACAATGTGATGGTTTGAAGTTTTCCTTTAAAATTGTAACTAATGTCATAGAATATAACCTAACAGAGGGCCGGAGGGTTAGCTCAGTGGTTCCGGCGCCTGCCTCGCAAGCGCAAGGTCCTGAGTTC